>VYXC01000040.1:0-35719 GCA_013397175.1 Platysteira castanea
CAGAAGCTGCACTGGACTGCACCAACCCTGAGGGACAAAGGGACACCCCGAGGGACACAGGGACACTGCGGGCAGTGGACAAGGAAGGAGCAGCAACAGCTCCAGAAGCTGGAAGAAGCAGTGGAGGAGGATCAAAGCAAGCAGCGAGACTAAGGAAGAAGCTGTACAAACTACCAAAACAACTGAGGGACGATCACTGAGTGATCTCTCTTCCTCAGGCCAGAGTTAACAAGCCCCTTCTCCTGCCCTCCCCACCAAGGTCAGTGCAGCAGGGGTTTGGGTAAATATTAAATAACAGTAATGTTCAAGAAAATACTGAACAATCAAACCAGGAAATGAAACAAGACCACTAGGAAGGCAGAGTGAGAAGGTTATTTTAAACCTTCTGTTTTCCCTTTCAATGTTTGCACTGGTGCAGAAGAACCATATCACTGCAACTCAAGGTATTTTTACAGCCAGAAGTAGCTTTGCACTATTTCCACTGCCTTCAGCCTCTGGAAGCTGGGGAAGAATACCTTCAGTCATCCAAGCTTTCACTGGGACCTGGCTAAGCTCTCTGCCAGTCCATCTGAAGACCCAGATCCCACATGTGCCCCGAGCACTCAGCACCAGCTCCCTCAGGGGGATCAATGACAATCACCTCCATGAGCATCAAAACAAGTCTGACAGCCCTTTTTGGTCAAATCTCAACTGGAAGGAATATCAGCATCTTGAGGGATATAAGAAATGTGAACAAATAACTGTAATGGTCCAAAAAAATCCAAAAGCATAGATCAATGGCAATGCTATGGCAAAAATGTGATGAACACTAAAAAATAAGTCTCCTGAATTTCTAGAAATCTGGAATGTTTTAGAACACAAGCTGTAAAAACATGACTGAAAAGGGGGATTTTCACTTTTATGAATGTTGGTTTATAATGCATAGCTTTTGTCTTTGGACACAAAACGAATGTACCTGTGTATATTTTTTCCTATTCCTAGTAGCATTTATTTAGTGGTGGTTTTATTCCCCCAATAAAGCATCCATTCACTCTTCCCTAGCAGCTGTCATCCAATTTATTCATCAGAAAAACAGATCTGCATTTCAACAGTCATTTGTAGACAAATTCCAGCACCAAGTTAAAATAATATCTTAATAAAACCAAACTGCAGGACAACTCGGAGAGAATATAAAGAGACAAAAATCACTCCCAGGAGCAGAAGAAAAATTTTTTTCCCTGTTTTTCTGGTGGCTCAAAGCCAGATTTCCACCTCCCACTGAGCTCTTCAGCAAACCAAGCACCCAAGAGATGAACTGGCTCTGCTGGAAGCTGAAAACTGGACTGAGAGCAGTTGCTTTGTAGCATATTTCATAGGATAATTTTTCCCAGATATCAGTACTTTCCACACATGACAGCTTGAGCTTTTCTGGCCCTTTTTGCCCTGGCACTTGCAGAGAATTCCAGCCCACTGGCAGTCACAAGGACTGTGCCACTCCAGAGCTCAGCCCTGGGCAGGGAGTGATTCAAAAGGGACAGATACCACCTCATTTAAGTTATTTTTCTTCATCAGGCTCCCTGGAGTGACTGGTGTAGAGGAGGCTTTAAGCCTGAAGAGTATTGAAGAGGGTGAAAAGATTGAAGAAAAGCCACAAAAGTTTGTTTTCTCTAGGGAAAAATTTGTTGAATAATGAAATTAATGGGGAGATGACAATACCCAACTGTTCAGTTGAGGTCTGAACAGCATCTTTAATGAATAAAATATTAGCACTAGAAAGCACGTTTATACTCTCCTATAAGAGGACTTATAAACAAACCATGGCAACAAAAAGGCAATGTACTTGTAAATATTCATGATTGTTCCATTCCACTTATTTTCTTACTAAGATTACTCAAGGCCCAAATCCCTTTTTGAAAACAGTTGCATTAAAATAAAAAGGAGTAAAGGTACAAAGGTCATTCTCACCACACACAATCCTTCTTAATTATGAATTTATTATGTGATGGTTCTTTTTATGAAAAAGGTAATGCCAGAATTAATTAGAATCCATGCACTTTAATCCACTACAAAAAATTAATTCATTGTACAAGCTCCTTTGGGATTGCCACCATCTCTAGATTTTTAATTTTTTTTTTAATGAGGCAGATATTTCCATATCATTGCAAATGATTACAGGAAATGCAAGCCACCATAATGCAAAGTTTATCAGGGGAGCAGCAGATCCATAGCCTATGGATCACTGTAGGTGCAAGATTCTGGTACAGCTTGGCACAAGGACTGGGTGAAGTTCTACCTGCTTCAGAACAAAGGGTCAAAACCAACCTGTGGCCATGGCTGGTTCAGTCTAACCCTAAACAGGACAGAATAACAACTGCAGCAGCTACCAGCACCTTAAACACTCCCTAGGTGATATTATAACCTCAGTAATTTTAACAGATTTACCTGAATGGCTACTTTATCCTGTATAATTTGCATATCAAGTATTTTTCTTGATAGTGCTTTTGCATTTCATTGTATTAAGCATACTGATAATCTCATGCTTATGAATGACTCAGTTTACCTTGCCTTGCCATCAGCTGTTTGCAAGCAAGAATGCTGGTGATAGCCAGTCAAGCCACTGCTGCACTTGCGTTTCATACCTAGGGTTTAATTTCAAACTGAGGAATACAACATTGTCCTAGATCAGCCAACCACCTGGGAGGATGAGGGTGTTTGTGGAAAAATACCATTCTACAGGTTTGTACCAACGCTGCTTTGAAAATCCTTGTTTTATGAGAATGACATGTCAGAATTTTAACTCCCTGTGCCTTCTCTGAGAGACAGCAAAGTGCACTGCTTTGACCTTTCTTGTGTGCTGCAGTTTCAGTCACTGGCAAATGGTTTTTACAGCCCTAACACACCGAGCAGAGCTGCAGTGAGTAGGGCTGACACGCAAAACACCTCCGAGGGGGACAGTGGGTGAGGGGGGGCGATAGGAATTCCCTGGCAGTTACAAACTTCCTCTTGGATACTCAGCAAGAGAGGTGGCAGAACAGCTCCAAGCACAGACCAAATAACCTGCAGATAAGTATCAAAGAATTTTATCCACACTGAAGTCATACTTCAGGGGAGCTCCACTGACTACAGCAAAGCCCACAGGTCTGAACAATTTTCAGAGGCTAGAGGCTGCAGCTAAAAGAGCTTTGTCATAACAAAACAACAACCACCATAACCCCAGCCATTTTCCATTCTTCAGACAGCAGCTGCAGGGTGCTTTAGCTCAGGTGAAGGCACAGAAAAGGAGGTCTGTTTCACAGAGGGTTGCTTGGAGGTCTTTTTAGGGGGTGGGGTTCTTGGGTTTTGGCTGTTTGGAGTTTTAAAATTTTTTTTTGTTGGTCTTGAAACCTATTTTTAAAAAGCACAAACCACTCTGATGATTAGCAAGAAAACTTCCCATCTTGGTGTTGTCAACTGAGCCATTTCAGGGTCACAGCTGATGTCTCAAAAACTGAGACAGTGAGGAAACAGTAAGAGACATCACAGAATGGACTGGGGTCATGCCCACAATTTTTGGGACCAAACAATTTAGAATAGCTTGTTCTTAGAAAGCAAACCAGAAGCCAGCCCTCACAATACTACAAGAATTGATGCAACTTTTTTTAAAGTTATCAAAACTCAGAACAGACTATTTTTGTCTATGTCTGACTCCCACACCACCTCAGTTGTGTTTGCACCTCAGAAGTGCATACTACTGCAGCCAAGCTGATTTATGCATTCTCTGTTATAAATCGAAGAATAATTTTTCTGGGCTGCATATTCCAGATCTGCCACATTTTCAGTAATGCAAAAGGAAAAAAGGAGAGGGGGGGAAAGCAGGATAAAAGGTTAAACACAACTACTTGCTGAAGGGAGAAAAAAGCATTTTCATTAAACATTTAATTTTTGTATACTGAGCCTTTGAGGCAATTATGTTGAAAGATCGCGCCCTTCCCACATGTTATAGACCCAAGGAAGGCTTTCCCGTTCACAAGAAAACTGTTTTCCAGGAAAACTGCTTAACAGGCAACTCAGCTGCTCCCTTCAGCAGAGACAATCCCCACAGCCATTAAGGCGGGGAAATATCAGATACTGAAATCCTATCAAAACAATCCAGCTTGGGAGAATTAAATTGCTTAGTGTATTTCAAGCCTGCAGTACGGAAAACAGAAGCATATAGGGCACATCAGGGACTGCTTTTTAGGTGGTAATACACTGTTTGATAATGCATGTTACTGAATTATTCCATTAGAAACACACAGAGATGAAAAGTCTTGACAGTCACCAAGGCATTTCAAAGCCATGTTTTCTTTCTTAAATAAGATAAACAAGGAAAGCCAAAGCTCTAATAAATTCAAGAGAATAATGCAAATTAAGTGACAATAGATCATTAAAAATGACACATTTCTGATAGAACCTTGGTATTTTATGAAGACACAGTTGGGGTGTTCTTTCCTTTTGTTTTAGTTACCTTGCTCTTTTACAAGTGCTTGTCTCTGCTTTACACTCTCTGCTCTGTACATAGGTGAATGTTGCTCCAGATCAAACAACGGCAGCTCCAGTTTCACTGGTTCCTAAAGAAACTCCACTCCAAACCAACAATGGGCCAGCGTTCACTCCTTCCCACAAACAACTAAGAAGGTCTTTACAGGAGGAAATATGTGAGTTCAATCCCTTTTAATATTCCTCATAAGCCACTAACCCCAAGTTTATTGAGCTACCTCAAGAGATTACTCAGTCCACAATACTGAAGCCCCAAGAGTGTGCAATCTTACATTGTTATTTTATTGAAGACACTGTTGTTCCTGTGTGCTGGAGGAGAGGTGAAATCTAAGAGTTCCAATGTGCACAGAGCTTTAAATGATGATTTTCCTCTTCTGCCAGGCTTGTGAGTCTGCAGATGTCAAACTCCCAGCTGTGTCCACAGCACTAAGGCACTAATGAAGTTCACCACACAGCAGTGCCTGGAAAGGATCAAACTCCTCCATCTCACACTGCAGTGACGTGGTGTGAGCAGCACCCCACGACCCTCTCCACCCAAGTCAGTGGAAGGACCTGAACTCACACTTTTATATGCATATATTTCACCACCAGCTGGTGTCACCATGCACCTTAAATTTATGTTTCATACTTTATCTTGATCTCCAGCAAGACACATGTGAAAAAAGGCTAATGTTTAGAAATAAGCACTGACACTGCATTATACATACAATCACCTGACTAGCCTTATCTTCATGTTTTTAAGGATCTGAATAAAGAAAGTTCCCAAAACAAAAAATTAAAGACTTTTTTGCTGCCTTTGTACATTATTATTTTCACCTCATTTTGTACATTGTTTGTATCAACAGCAACCTCCACAAGTAGTCTTGTGTGGAGTCTTGTGTGAAGAAAAATTCACTTTACATACAGTTGTACCTATTGCTTATACTTGGAATCATATTTTTCTATTTCTGTGTGCACTGATCACAAACTTGTTTTTTGCCCAAGAGAGGTAAATGAAACCATTAGGAAGGAAGATAGGTTGGTTTGTTTTCTCAAACACTCAAATCCACATGGTAGGATGAATTTCCTCCTAGGACATTTAAAGAACTAGCTGGTGAAATCCTTATAGCCATCAACAGTGTATTTGTGAGAGCTCAGGAGAGATGGCTACAGTGCAAAAGGTTAAACTTAAAGAATGGACAGTGTGTCTATGGAAAAGGAAGAGGTGGATAGTCAGAGAAATAGCAGAGCAAATAATGACTGGGTTTCACTGCATTAAAGACAACAATGAAGGCCAAGAACAGCAAGCAGGATTTATCACAAAGACACATCAAGTTAATCTAATCTCTTCCTGCAGACAGGTAACACATCTTAGAAAAATAAAAAAGCAATAATTCTTTATCTACATCTTGACAAAAAAAGCACAAAAAGTATTAGAATTATGGCATCAGAACAGCTTCCAAGAATGCAGTGTACAGCAGTCTGTGTACACGACCAGCCTGTAGTGAAAATACTGCAATTTCCTGCCAAAGAGAAAGGCGGCACAGAAGGGGAGTCAGCAGCAATGAATCCTTTGTGTCAGTCCTATCAAGTACCATAATGGCCTGGCTGATGAAATAAGGATTTTGATTATTCAGTTTACAAGCTACCAAAGCTGGAAGGGTCAGGAAATAGAGTGGGAGCCTGGATAGAACTCATAGTAATTTTAAATTGGAGATGTGCTTTGGAAAACAACATATGACCGAAAGGCCCAAGACTTCAGCACAAACAATCTGATACTGCAATAAAATGGACAATTTAGCATAAAGAAGTGAAAACTGAGGCAATAAAAATCTGCTGCAGAGAACACTTTGCCTTTGTGTCCGCGTTGAATGAGGACAATAGCAGCATTCCTAAATTGTGGCAAAAACCCTCAGAATAAGTAATGGAGAGTATAAAAAGACAACCTAGAAGGTTAACAGGGAGTGCTATCTGATCCTGCTTCAGAGACAAGAGGGCTGTGTCAGAGGGGCCTAAAGGTCCCTTTCCAGCCCTGAAATACTTGGGCCTCATGTTTTGTTCCCAGCCATCCATCCAACATCCTTTTTCATTTTACATCTTCTCCCCGCTCCAGCAGCCTTCTTGTTTCATTTTCAATACAAGTTTCACCACATTTGTGAATTAGCATCTTTTTCCTATTAGCATATCATTTTCTAGAAGATCACCAATACTTTTCAAGTTAATCTACTCACTTCATTTATCTCTCATTATAGGATCCTTAAGCATAACACCCACTGAGTTTCCAGTCTTTTAAAAACTCAAGCACAGCACAGCTCAGCTACAAAGTCCAGCCTGCTGTGATCAGTCTTCCATATGATTCACCCAATATTAAGGGTTTGGTTGCAGAACCCAAACTTATCCTGCTGGGGTTTTGTTTGGGTTTTTATTTGGCTTTGTCCCACTCCCCTTACTACTTCTGCTAGTAGCAGCTACAGGTAACAGAAGTTGCTCTAAGCATCTGGAGACTGAGCACCACCCAGGCTTCTCAGCATCCAGCCCCAAATCCTTGTTTTGTCACAAGAAGAGACTAAAACAGTAGCTTGTGACATGGGGAAGCTTACCAGGGCATTAGTAGTAAAGAATATGGATATACCACAAAAATTAACAGGTAGAGAAACATAGCTTTCAATTACAGCTCACTGGGAAATCCACAAGTGCCAATTTCATGTTTTCCAAGTATTTTACTCCATTTCTTGTACTCTGCTAGTTTCTATTTAGAGCCACATAATCATTTTGGTGTAAGACCACTTAAACAACTGTAGTAAAAAAACCTACTAATCAGCAGTAAGATTGGTTACAGGAAAGACATACAACAGCCATAACCATAGACACAATGTTATTACCCTTTTGTCAAGTAAAGAGATCATTAGCGTCAATTGTCACTTTATAATGAAGTAAAAAGCATCCTAAAAATTAGAAGGCAAATAAAATGAAAGCTTGTGGTCCTTGATATCAGAACTCTATCGACCATGAGTGGACTTTTAACTGCATCTCACTATTCACTAAGTCCTGGAGAACATTTACTAATTAGAATGTCACAATGCAAAATTGCTGAAGCAGTTCAGCAATTACAAAGTATTTTTCTTTGTTTTAAGAGAAGTCTTCAGCATTTCTAGCATCTCAGGAAGCTGAGATCAAGATGCACTGAAAATCAGTCACCTAAAACACCAAGATGCTTCAAGACAGTTTTCCTGCAGCCTACAGAGCAGAGGAAGTATTACAGCAGATGAGGAACACAGAGACATTTTAACACTAATAAAACCACCTGAGTAGACAAAGTGAAGAGCAGGGAAAAGAAAAAGCTTCACCAAAAGGCATTCCTAATCGCTTAGCAAGGGCAAGTTCTGCCCAAATCGGGCAGTCCCAGCATGGCCTGTGAATTCCAAAGGCCTGAACAAGAGGGGTCCCTGTTTGCACTGGCACTGGCAGAAGTGGAATTAATGGCATTACCATTATAGGGGAGCTTAATGCCCATAGTCTCATGAGAATGCAAAATGCTAGCCAGTTTCTCCAGTACTTTGTGTTTATTTATTACCACTTCAGACACCACCACGTCCAGTTCCCAGGGTTTAAACAGCTATGCAAAGACTGCAACAAGAGAATAAAGACCAAGGCATGTATTTTCACAATCCCCATTACTGCACCCACAGCTATCTACTGTTAAGATCAAATCAATTCACCACTCTTTAGAAGTCGAGGCTTGTGAAGTATTGATCACTTTCACTGCCTACTGTACATTTAAATAATGTATCCTATGCTCGGGCCTCAGTAGAGGGCAGATCCCTTTGATACTTTATCATCTCTACAGCTATAGATTTTGCCATTATTGTATTTGCCTTGCGTTGCACTGGACTAAGATTGTATTTTTGATTTATAGAACCAGACAGGCAATTTATTCTACTGTTCACTTCTTCTAGTTGTTTAGGTGGGAGTAATATATAGAAGAAGATACTTGCCTAAGTCACTAGTATCTTCTATTGAGTCGTATATATATTTCTTTAGAGAACAACAACATTTGGCAATTTGTACAAACAGGAAAGAGTGCACACTGCAGAAACCAGCAGCATCACCAGGATCTGATAAAGGTCATTAGTTATAGTTTATAGTCAAGACCCACGGAAGTCTTGACTGAAACTCAGAAATACTGACTTTCCTTAGGGCAACTGTCCTGCCTCTCAGAGTTTTATTAGTCCTGTTAAGGTAAAGAGTGAGACAAAGCTAGACTGAAAGACATTCTGCTAAGCTTAAAATCAGGGCTGGTGTTTAGTTTGACGCTGTCATCGTGTGACACATTTTCCCATTTTTCTACTTTCCATCTCCTGAAGATTGATTTTGTTTCTACCTCCATATTAGCAGAACAAGAGCCCAGGCAGGTATGAAATTTAACTGGAAAAACAATGGATAAGCTGTCCCTACAGTAATAGCAAGATCCCACAAAATGCACAGAAGTTGCAGTTCTGCTCAGACTAAGGCAGAGAAGTGCCATGTGCTTGTAAAGGAGGTACATGAGAATGCCTGTTTTCAGCTCATTTTCTAATTAGGGATGTTATCTTCAGGTGCCAGTAACAGAGCAAGATGCTTGTGATTCCCCTTACTAAACTGCCTGAGCAGCTCCAAAGGACCACAGAGATCACAGCCCAGAACAAACTACTGGATTTGTTGCAAGAAAACCTTGTCAGGCTTTTCATCTGCAGAAACAGACACTTTTGCTATTCTATAAACATTTTTAATTCTATCCAGGACAGTGGTGTTGTCAGCTATCAGCTTTCCTCCTCTTAAAGAGCTCCCACAAACCATCCCATTCCCAGCTGCAGGCATCCTACACTCAATACCTCTGGGTCCTTCCCACTGGATGATCTTTGAGTTACCATAGCTATCAGCTGCAATATGTTAGATCTCCTGTCAAATAAAGCACACAACTAGGAGTCCCCAAATGTACTCCATAAAGCATAGTCCATGCTTCTTTTCTTTTTAAGATACTTAAAAAAAAAAAAAAATCACAGGAGCATTAAGTGGCTGGAGTAAAAAAGGCAATAAAGTGACTAAAATAGTAAGAAAGGGCACCACTGAGTTTAGTATTTGTATTAAAAGTCGATCAGTTTCCTTGTCCATAGATACATATTCTCACCCTCACTGATGCAAATGAAAGATGTGTTTGAAAGATTTCAAGCAAAAGACTAGTGCAGCTGAAAAGGCAGCCTCATTGTACAAGCAACAAACCAAATCCATGCTTGTAAATTCTTTTGCAGAGCTCCAAACACCTATACAAACCACAATTTGCTTCAAATACTTGCAACTGATTCCTGCAAGTCACACAGAATAAACTTCTGAAGGAGAAAAATAACACCTGAACCAGATCTTAAACAAACAAAAAAAAGCCTACACCCCAGGAAAGAAACCTTTTAAAAAATACATGCATGCATTTCCAAATGATGTATAGCAAGTGGTCAATAGCCAAAATCCATATGAAGTGCTCAGAGGTTCACGTGTTCTCAGCATATGGCTCATTTTCAAGGAATCACAAGTGCACATCTTAAAAGCCTGGGGCTTCACAGCTGTGTACCTTTTGTTGTTAACGTTTCCTTTGGTAAAAGTAATTCCTCTGGACACTTGCTCAAATGAGAAAAGCACACTTGGGGAAAAGCCTCTGCAGAGCTCTCGTGTTCACAGTTGAAAAGCTCTGTTAACTCCTGCTTTAGTCAGCAAAGAACTAAAAATGTCACTATTAAAGGAAAAAATCTCTACAGAGTTAAGAGCCAAGCTAGGGAAAGCATTCCAGTCAACCCTGCAGTGAGGACACGCTTGTTTATTTACCTATTCCGTCAAAACCAAGCACACTCTTTTCTGCCATGTGAAGCTGAGGGTTACTGCTTCAAAATAATCCCTCTAAGAGATGTTAGCAGACAAATCTCCAGGTTGCAGCCCCTTGAGGATAAACATTTTCCACTGGTACAGCTGTTTTCGTAGGCACAGGAAGGAGCACGCTTTTACCCCACCGAACTGCTCTGGAACAACCACCACAACATTCATTTCAGGATAGTTAAGGGCATAGCCATTAGGATCAGCATCTAATAGATTTATTTTCCTATTTGTAAAGTATCTTTTAGAATCAGAAAAGAATCAGAATATAAAGTATTTGCAGGATGTTACCACAGTAACACAGAATTGAAGGACGAGTCTCCTCTTCCATCATTTCCATCATTCACCTCTATCCAGATAACCTGGATCTCCCCTTTCCCCCACCCCAGACCAGCAGCACTCACTCAGCATCTTCAGACAGGCCAGAAATAAAAAAAAAAATTTAAAAAAAAAAATCCCCAACTCTTTGTTTAGGGATTTGGTTTTGGATCCTGTTTTAGTCCAGACTGCAACACAGGTATGAGAGGTCTTACATGTGCANCAACTGCTAAGGTCTTGCTGCTAAGTGGTGATTGGGGAATTGAGTCCAGCTGCTCCTCCTGACTGGAGGGAAAGTGTAGACCCAAATTATATTAGAAGGAGAGAGAAAGAATCTGAAACCTGAGGCAGCAAGGCCAAAGATACACCATTATCAGATGCAGTCAGCACAGCCTAAACCTACAGGCAGGGACTGGAATTTGTTAGCACGGCCGAAAGCACTATTATTCAGCCTATAGCAAGGCATCTATTGAATTTGGCTTTTAGAGATGCAAATCCAAGCTAAGTATAGTCACAAACACCACTGCTCCCTTGCACTAACTCAATCTCGTGCTAACATTTACTCATTAACCTCCCCACCACCACCTGACTTCCTTCAGGGCGAGCCCCCGCAGTTGTTACCGTGGCATGAGGCAGCACTGACCGGAGCCACCACGCAGTGCTTGGTAAAGAACGCAGCTTCACCCCCCACAGCCCAGTTTTGTGTTGCCATTCCCCGCACAGCCACACACCTTGCTTAGCACTCAGATTTCAGCACCCGGAGTGCCCAGCTACACTGGGTACGCACTTTCTAATTACTGGCAGTGCCTAATTAAGTCAAGGAAAATAGCAGCAGATGAAGTTCTAAAGTTGCAAACAGGAGGTTGTATCCCACAGCATCTCTGCTCAGGACAGCTGTGCCTTGCCCCCATGACAGATGCTTCTCTCTCCACAGTTCTTTCAGCAAAGGAAACTGGGAACACTTTTTGCCTGTCTCTGCCTGTGCTGCTTTCCCACAGCACTGCTCACCTTGTGGCTCACCAGCACACAAGACATGAAAACATCTTTCATAACAGAAATATTTCTGCCCGTATGAAATTGACCTTTCAGTTGCTGTCTCAAGAGGACAGCAGAGTTTTTTAGAACAGAAATCAACACTTACTTTCTCACGTGGGTGTCCAGCACCAGACCAACAGTGAGATCTGGGCTCCTCTGGCTGTTCACACTCCATTTGGGGAGATTCAGCAGGTGTGTGCCAGGAAGTGACACCAGATGGGACCCAATGAAGCCCTCACCAGGCACAGGCAAATCAGTGGCCCCAGCAGGCTCAGCCTCAGCTCCTCTTTAGGACAGAGGAAGACCACCTCACCACAAACACATCACTCTCCTCAGAACAGTGCTCTACTTCAGCAAGACATCAACAACAGCTGTAAAATTACTTATGGCTTCTCCTGTACACTCCCAGCACAGACTGCTCACCCAGCACAGCCCCTTCCCTTTGAACCCTCTGGTCCCACAGCTGCTGCCAATCCCAGTCTGGTGATTGGGGAATTGGCTCCAGCTGCTGCTTCCCTGCCCTGTGATCCCTTGCCCCCACCCTGGGGGCACAGCAGGGTGTGGCAGCACCCTCACAACTCCACCAGCACTTTCACGAGCCATGACCAGAGCCAAGCAGCTCTTGTACGATGTATTCAGGCACAGACAGGGCGCAAGCTTGGCCTCACATTAGTATTTGTCACTCCTACATTCCCACTGGTGATATGGGTGTTTCCTGCTTTGGGGACTGGCAGGTGCCATGAGCCTCCAGGTCATATTTAAATACCACATTTAATATACATATATAAGATACTTTTACTTAAGAAGATCAAATAACTAACTCTGCCTATAATATGGAAATGTATCTCTCAATGCCTTGTATATATTTGTTCCTATTGCCTTCATCCCCAAGTCTCATCTCTCAGATTCTGCTCTGCTAAGACCCACACACAGAAAGTGAACCAAATCCGGGACTGAAGTCCAGAAGTACATCTTCATTCACTGCTTCAAGAAGTTCCTCAAGAGGAACTTCTCTGGATTTGGGAACCAACTTAGCCTAGTTTCCTCTGGGAAGCTCTGTTTGCAGCATTCAAGTTCCTCGAATTTACTAGGAAAAAAAATTAATTTTTTGCACTGCAAAACAATATTTTTAAAAAACTTTTTAGTGGAAAGCTTTTGGAGGATTGTCATAATTTTGTAAACTCTAAATAAATATTCACAATAATTTCACGCCTGTTGATGTCAAAGTTAATTACTGCTGTATTAAAAATATGGCCTTGATGTAGTGTTGTTGAGACCTTTAATTTAAATCTAAAAATAACATTTTAATGTCAGGTAGAATAAAGATCTAAAAATGTCTTCTCTATCAAATAGCTAATACCACAGAAAAATGAGAATGGAGACCATAGAACCACAACTCATAAAACCAAACTCACAATTCTTTTTGAACTACACTTACACAATCTCTAGTTCATCTGATATGGAATCAAACTATCACAGACTTACTCACAAAGCAGCTCTGGCTCATGGTGGAGCTTTTATGTTTGAATTTCTTTTCAAGACTCCCTCAGCTGTGCTGTATTGCATGTCAGAAAGAAAGTATTTTTCTTAAGAAAAACCTTTGCCTCCTGCTGCATGATCTTGATTTTATTTATGATCTAAGAAACTCCTAACAAACCATTCATACATAAAAATTAAATAACACAAAAGTTTACCCGCCTCAAGAGTGCAAGCTTAAAATATCTAGTTCTGATTCCAAGAATCAATTCTTCCTGTAGAATACAAGGGATCTTTGTTACATTAACAAATCTGCCAAATTGATTTTTTTCACTCCTAGCCATAATTTATCATCTTCAAAAACACGAAGCCACACAGCACAGCTTAAAAAAAAAAAGTCCTTTTTAAAAAAGGCCATACATTTCAAAAAGGTATTTTAAAATGTATCTTCTTCCTATTGTAGCCAAGCACGAGATGGGAGGAGACCCATCCTACAAAATCAATTGTAAAAGCAATTAAATTGTGCTCTGGATGTAAGGCTAAAATTTCACACAAAGCCCAGAATATGAAGCTCACACAGACAACAAAGGCCAGGAGAGAACATTTGCTGTCCTGCTTTGCTGTGACACAGGAGCAACTCGGCTGTCCCCGGAGCCAAGGCAGGGCAGGTGCTGCTGCTCCCAAACCCGTCTGTAGGGATTGGGGCATTCTGCAGCACCATGCAGGATTCTGGCACCCCCAGAGCCGGAGATGCACAGCCCGAGGCTTTCGCTGCGAGGACCAGACTGTCCCCAAGGCATTACTGAAGTTGAGCACATTTCTCCAGCAGCTTCAACCACCAGCAGCCTGAAGACCTCAGTTAACCTTTCCAGGCACGTGTGGTCATGGTGCTGTACAATAAACCCCTGGAGCTTCCAAACACCTTTGTCCTTTACTTGGGAAGGAGAACTGACCACAGGTGATGCAGAAACTGCACCTGAAGCTTGCGCTTCCCCCTGGAGGGTGTCAGATGATCTTTCCTCCACAAGCTGGTTTGCCCACACAGCTGTTTTTAATTTGCTTTGACAATCATCAGGATTTAATGAGCTCTCTGTTCTCAGCCCTGTATCATACCTCACATGGATTTCTGGCATTTTGCAGATAAAAGTGATGAAAGACGGCTAAAAACTGCAAGTGCAGTGAAATTATATAGGGTTCGTAATCTCACCTAGAGCTAAGAGGTAGTGCAAAGCCCTGTAACCCCAAATACCACTCCTCCATCCAGACAGGTTTGCTTCTGATCCTACAGACAAACAAAAGAGAGAAGGGGGTAACAAACCAACCGCAACACTGATACATAATTATGTCCCCTTGAAGTATTTCCAGCATATTCCAGCAGAATTTCCAGTATTTCCATATATATTGCAGCAGACTTTTCCTCTAAACTGTCATGGAGTTATAGAGAAACTATACAGAAACACAACTGAGGTACTGGGGAATCCAGCAGTACCCATACAGCTTTCAGTATAAACCACCCTTTTTTCTCCCCCACGTATTTTGATATTACTCAGTATGATGCAGTATTAATTAGGACAATGTACAATGGTATTAGTAGCTCATTCATCAGTTGCAATATTTAATTTGAATATAATTACCATCTCTAGTTCTGAACAGAAATGAAATTTCCAATTCAATATGTTTTGCCACCAGGAAAAGGAAAGCCAAAAAAAAGCCTCCTGAGCTTTTCTGAGTATTTTGCTGAGTAGAAAAACATGCTCGCTGCTCAAACCATTCATGCATACCTGATGTATATAATGGCGAAATGCAGGAACATTTTAAAGGTTATATATAAATTTGATAATCCAAATTTTGACAAAAATGCAATCAGTACAGTTGATGCATTAAGAATCACAGTGGCTAAAAATATCTTTCTGTCATGATGTGCTGGTTTTGACATTAGGAAACCATAACTATAAAATCTGTATTTATGTGCAGCCAGAATGAACTGATTTAGAGCTTCCTTTTCTCCAAGACAACCTAATTTATATTTTAATTTGCTGGAGGTAATTGATTATCATGGAGTAAATGCATTGTACTGAAAACTCTATTAAATCACTGACTTAATGGGAACAGCATCTTTTTCTCTCTTTTTGGATAAAATGTAACCTTTGTAAGCATTTTAAAACTAATGTATCAGGCTCTAAATATTTTATGGTCTGTATTAAGCACTGTTTGGGGTTCGTGTCCCCTTAGACTCCAGCCCAGTACATTATACCACACAAAGCAATTTGCCCAGAGTAATGAGTTCTGCAGTAGTTTCATGAAGACCATTATCAAATTGCTGCTGCTGCTGCAGGCAAGCTTTTGATCTGATATAAAGCATAGTGGGGATGAGGCTGCTCATCCTGTTCCTACTGTAGCTAGCAAAGACGTGAATATCCTCTAACTAATAGGTGGTGCTGGTACGTGGTCCAGAGAAACCAATCCAGATCTACAGACCAGAGTGGATTAACTCATCCTTTTAAATACTCAATATCAATATAGCTATAAAGTGTAATCTAGTAGATAATTAGACCAAAAAATCAAAGGAAATTGATGAAGTGTAAGGGAAATAGAAAAATCTATGCATTTTCAGCAACAAATACCCTCAAACTGAAGACCAGGACTAAATGAATAAAACCTGGAAAATTAAATCAGATAATACCTGGTTTTTTTAACCTTGTTCCTCTATATACATGTAGTGTTTGCTTATACTGGTCACATTTACCAGAGTAATTTTTATTTTATGAGGAGTATAATTTTTTTCCCTGGAAGTAGCTGTCCAGGTTTTTAGCTGCTTGGGTTTAGATATACATAAGATACACTCAGCTGAAGAAGTTCAGATTTTTCTGAGCATTGAGACTTTTTAAAATTCAGGAGTTCTTTTTCTAGGAGATGGCCTCTTCTCTTATAAAAAAAATCTGCTCTGGTAATGAATAAAAACAAAACCAACAACCACTTATGGTGATTTTTCTCCAATTATTTAAGTTCACATCTGTAGTATATTTTATACCAACATTTTGCATAGCTTATGTACACATATTCTCTGTACAGAATAAATTCAAACCATCCCTGAGTAAAAGATTCCTGACAGTGGGGTTACCTGATAACTCATGCACAAGCTCACTTGTGAAACTCCATAGAGATGAGACTGAACCCCTAAAACCCTTGACCCCCATCCCTGCTGGCCATGCCACGTGGCTCATGGACTGGTATTGTGGCCAGGTTCTAAAAGGGGCAGGAACCTTTCACAGGAGGAGAAGTGAAACTCTTGAGACTGCATCATGAAATAGATTCCAGTTAATATCAGTGGAGCTGATACCATCATTTTACAGCCCTGGTGTAGTGCCAGCTGTAGCATGAATTAGATAAAGAGAAGCTGTACCTGATCTCTGGACTATGGGCCCCTTTCTTTCTCACCCTGCCTGTGATGGAAAATGCTTCAAAGCAATTGTTCCGACTCGTGCCCTACCTCGTGTCCTGCCGCATCCTTTTTTTTTCTCATCAGAAGTAAGGTAGCTCTGGGTTTACTGACCACCTGTACTCTTAATACGCTTCTGGAAAACATGGTCATTTTTTGGAGAAAGCAACTACGAGGCAAATAATGATGACAGCAAATTTCCAGGCAGGTTTGAGAATCCATGCTCCCTGGTCCTAACTTCCCCATATCAGCTGAAAAGCTTCACTTTATTTAACTTCAGATTCAAAAGTGAACTGTCTTGAACCAGATGGCAAATGTCCACTGAATATTAAGCACATTAATCCTGTTATTTTTTAGCAGATGTCACGTGCTAAATTTCCCGTATACCATCCTGATAATTTAACCCTTCTTGTCCAAGAAGAGAATTATTTAGAAAAAGAATCTTCTTTGGAAAAGAACTGATAGCTATAGGACTAATGCAATCTGTAAAGCAGAAAGACTTCTCCACCTCATCAAGTCCTTCACCCTGCACTGTCTCAGATACCTCTGTGGGTAAATAGATGTATTTATTGCAGAAAAGCAGGAGTGATGCAGCCTGTTCTAGCAGAGCTCTGCATTGTAGCATCAGTGCTCTGGATGTCAGCAGTGGCTGACTCACCATAACCTGGTTTATAAACAAATCCACAAAGGCAGCACCACAATCTGCAGGCAGGGCTGAAAGAGAATTCTCCAAGCACAGCCTGAATTATTCAGAAAAGAGATTTGTTAATGTACTGGTCAATCTAAGCTGTCCTAATAGAACTTCTCTGAAAGAACTGAACAGACCAGGCCAAGAAAATGAAAAAATTATATCTGATTATTATTTTAAAAATCCTATGATTTTTTTAATCCAGCCTTATTTTAATGCCCAACTCTGTCAAGCATATCTGATAATAGCACTTAAACAGGAATAAAGCAGGGCAGCATTCAGTTCACCCTGATAAATGCAGAACATTAGGGTTTTCTGGGGCTCAGAAGTCATTAAGCCTGGAAGTACATCACATTCACATGCCCTGGAAAATTTAGTCTATAGAGAGTTTTGCTAAAATTCAGAAACAGATTCCATTTGAGTTAAAAGCCATTTGTTCACTAAAATTACAAAACAAGTACAGTAAATCTCAACAGTGGTGCCAGATTTGTACTCCACAGTTACCAGTGTTTGTTCTGTATTAACATCTGTCCTGATGGTTGTGTTCCTAGATACATCTAGATCCCAGCCAGCATTTCATACACAGAAACAAAGAGGGCATTATTGCTGCTGAATTTATGCAGTGTAATTACTTGTTATCCCACTCACAAATCTTGCTTTGCTGTCATATTTGTCAGGCCTGCCCAAGTGCTGGAACACCAAACACTACAAGGAAAAATGGCAAGATATGCTAGCCCAAAACTACTGCTTGCTGTGACTGAAGACATCTTCACTACTCATTTATCTGGTCTATGTACTAACTCTGCTCTATCTTGACTGGCTATTTATTTGCATGATTTCCCCCTGTGATGCAGTCGTCAAGTGGACAGAAGTAATTGATACAGTAAGAATATATGGCAATGAAGCCCCTCAGAAAGGCAAGAGGGAGAAATTCACACTGAATGTCTGAGAGGAGGAAAAACAGACAGATGCATTAATTTTTATACACATTTGTCATATGTTGCTGCTTGTCTTATCAGCTGTGTGTGTTCTTTGATATGTCTCTAAAGAGCAAGCTGGGAATCTTGTGCTGGTAGCTGTATTGTGTAAGAGTACTGTCAGTAACTCCAGAAATAGCTCTTATTTTGGAAAAAAAAAGAAGGAAAAAAAAGGGATAAGTTTATGGTTTGGCTCAGGAGTTCTCCTCTGGAGGCATAACATAGTGCTTAAAATAATGGGAACCCCTGCTTGGAGGTATCTCTTAGTAAGAAAGAGATATAGTTTAAGATTGCAGTGCTAGAAACACTACCCTAGAGAAAGTTATAACACAGTGATGAAAGACTGCATTTCTGCAACACAAGAAAAATGCTACCATGGCTCTAAACCAGCACCATTATAAATCCAGGAACATCTGTGCCCTAAAGACAGATGCTACTAGAGCACTACATACCAGCACAACTGTGGAAATCCAGACATGACAGCAGAAATAGAATATCCTGAATATCCCCCACTGAAAGCTGATGAAGATCTGTGCCATTTCACATTATTACTGCAACCCTGACCATCAGTGTTTTGAGGGTTGCTTTGTTCCATGCCATGCTTGTCAGTGAGGCATTTCAACACTTTCCACATCATTCTGTGGTTTAGTAAGATGTGTTATCCCTTTATTGTGGCAGCTTTAGAAACCCATTCCTCCTGAATGACAGGTGAAAGGTTAATTTGCTACTGGTTGCATTTGAGGCTCCTCCACTAGGAGAAGGCTCAGGAGGAGTGATGAACCCACAGGCCATGATGACTTACACTAGAAGTCAGCCAAGGAAGCTACTTGATATCAGAACTAATGGCATCATTCCTTTTCTCTAGATTGAGATGGTATCTGCAGAAAAGCTTGACCATAAGCAAGAAATTCATCATTTTATCACATGACACCAATACATCTCCCTGCTTTATCACCAATGATGGGTTCACGGAAGGGAGAAGATTATTGTAGGACAAATGTTAAACTCATTCCTTTGAGATATGTTTAAAAACTTATCTTAATTAGAAAAGTATAGTAATCACCTAAAAGAAATAAATTTGATTGCATCCATTCGTACCTTTGATGGCATGTCTGAAATGTTGTCTGTTCTGTTGGTATCTGTTGGTCAAAAATAATTCTCTCTTTTCCCAACCTTATTCCATTACATCAATGCAATGAATAAACTGGAACTATATTTTAATTTTATATTAACCCTATGGGCATACTTGACCCAAGGTTCACAGGCTTGTGAAATGTAGCTCTCTTGACATGGAATGATTGCTTGGGATGAGTTTGTGTGCGTGACTGTGGGTGACCATAATGAAAAAATGCAAGAGGTTACATTGAAAAGAGCCTGACTGTCCCAAGCCTAAGTAAGTATCCACATTCTAACATTTTAAGAAATACAGTTACCATTTGGTAAGTAAAACCCTAATTTTTTTAATCTGATGTGCAATAATGGATCATTCTTGCTCAGCTGTGTATTTGCAATTGTACCTTCAAGGGCAATAATTACACCTCCAGGTGCCTATGTCTTCATCAGTCTGCATGCAGTTATTTGACAGGAAATTATTATTTGTTATTTGAGCAGCACCCACACCAGCCTAATCACTGCTTTGATTCCTCATCCTCCGGCCCTCCTTGAGTCCAATCAGCTAAATATCCATGGCTGATTTATGCAGCACAGACGCAGTGCCAAGTCCTTGTCTGAGGCTGCAGAAACACTTGTCAGACATACAATTCCCCTACCCCACTGTCACCTGGGCAAACCCATCCAGCCCAGTGTGGAGCTGCACTTCCATTTTAACCTTAGTGTGTCTATGACTCAAATAACTCCTCTAGGATACACACAAATTTATATTCTTTACCTTTCAGTTTGTTCTGAGAACTTCAAGAGAAGAAGGGAATACATAGGATACTAAGAATTAGTGGCAGCGTAATTAATGAGAAACTATCAAATAGATGTGGTAATTACGATGCTCTCTGGGAGAAGGTGTTTAATGGGACAATCCAAAGTACATCCAGGGTGTTTAATCCCTTGGAACTCATTTTACATCTGCTTTATTACAATTGAAATGTGAAGACTTAAGCATTTGTCTTGCTTTCTTTGTTCAAGAAATAGAGCTTATAATTATCTCCGTAAAGTAGGAAAGTATTTAAATACTTTGCATTGTATGTATAGCAACAGGGTACAGTTCACAATGCAAATCCTGCAGGAGCATAAAATGCAGGCAGATCAAAAGGAACATTGTGAAGTAATTTCACAACTGAGATGTGGTAAAGTATTATATATAAAAACTTGTGCTCTTAAATATTGCTTTCTTGTCTAAAGAAAAAAAAAAGTAAAAAATAAACACTGCCTCCTGAGTTTCAGGGAAACCAGCAGTCCTTGCCAGCAGAATAAATCAGACAGTAGGAGACAAAAACTATTATAGTTTCACTGTGTGAAAAAATGACCTCATTGAAATTGGCTTTAGCATTGTGGATGAATGCCCGATGGCTCGAGACAGATCCAGTTTAGTCAACCTTATCTTCTTCAGTGGGAGAGGTTATGAAACACTCTGCTGATAAGGTCAGCACTGCAAGGTCAAAAGCACGTGTTGTCATGTCCCAGGCACTGCATTTTTTAATGCAAACAAAATAAGAGGAATAAAGGCATTATGTCAGCTGTCGAGCAGACAGGGGCAGTTATATAAGATAAGGATGGGGGGGAAAAAACAAAGGAAAGGAAAATTATTGATTCAGCTAGTAACTGAAATCAAGAGAGCATGGATTCATGCCCCAAATATTTCATGTAGTATTTTGGCTCCTGAAGTTTTTTTTTAGCCTGGTCTACCTCTTAGAGCCTTTTCAGACAGCAGAAGCCATCACAGATGACTGTGTTCAATACAGCAAATTCACCCACACTGCTTCAGCGCCTCTCCTCTGTTATTTGCTGGACTGGCACTGTAAATCAGGCATGACCAAAGTAGCTAAAGACTAATGGACTGGCTGCCAAGACACCTGTGTGCCTTCAGATGCTAAAGCCTGCAGAGGAAATTCTTTTCACTGGTACCATCAGCATCCTTATGAAAGTGGTATGACAACCCAGCTAAACTAGTGCCTTTCTCATTTTTAGCACTCTTCTTGCCCAGTGCCTACTGAATCACAGCCCAGTACATCATTTGGAGTACTATTAATTGAATGAAGAGAAAAGGGAAAGTGAAAGAATTGTCATGAATGGTATTCCTAATCCTCCAATAAAACCCCGGAAAAACAGAAAACTGCCATCAAGAGGAAAGGAGAGAAATTAAGTTACTTCACTCACATAACCCAAAGTTTAATGAAGACACCAAACATGATGTAACAGCAAAACACATATATTCTTTGATAGAAAATTTTGTTCTGTCCTCATTTGCAGAAATCTGCACCAACTTTGGCATGATGGAATTCTCTTCGACAGCTAAAATGAACTCCCACCATCTGAAGGGGCTTGGTGCATCTAAAAGCAAGGGCCCCTTTCCTCAGAATCCTCACAATCCTGAAGCACTCTCTGCTCAAATCATCTACATGGCCTGAGACTTCCCAGGAATGATGCTTGTGCCCTGAATTTGCTCAGAGCAGGTTACTCTACCTTGTCTTTCTTGACAGTTTACAAGGAGAAATGGGTATTTGAAATTTGAGAGCAGCACACGTGCAAACATAACTGTAGAGGAAAGCTGAACATGCTTCAGTGAATTTTTATGTGCCATGTTATCTACATGACTTTCCTGGAATTCTAAGCTAAGGCCACCCCAAGGACTTGTCACCGCCTGTTATGAAGGAAAAGACAATCTGAATCACAACACAGGAGAACAGAATATTTCTGAAGAGAAACCAGTCTAGCAGGAATTCAGTCAGCCATCCTCCTCTAAAAAATACCAATTCTGAATTCAGTGCAGCCAGACATGCACACTAGCCTCAGGCTTGACAATCTGTCAGAAAACAATGCTAGTCTCCCGTGCCATTTTGCATTTGGAATATGAAATAAATCATGAAATGGTTTTTCAGGCCTGAAAAAGCTGTTTGTGTTCTAAGGCTTCTAAAAAGATAGGCAGATTACATTACTGATAACATTTGTCTGGAAGAAAGCAACTGGACAGGTACAGGTCTCTAGGGAAGAACTGCTCTCCAAAAATGCTTCAGAGCACTGGGAGCCCTCCTGCTCTGGCCTCCTGGGGTATAATCTAAAGCCTGACTTCTCAGCTCTCGTGGTACTCCTATCTCCAAAACTACCTAATCCTTACAGCATCGCAGTCAAGTTCTGCTATCTCCACGTCCCAGTGAAATTGAGTTGCCTCACTCAGAGGTATGACTCGATTATGAGACTGTAATCCCTGGCTCTCAGTGTCTCCTTCCCTCTGGCAAGGGTTTGCTTCTCTCCTGCTTGAGCCTGGCTGCTTGACAAGACTTAGATCTTTGGAAAATGTTGCTCAGTGATAACGTGACCAGGTTACACTGAGGCCTAAGTAGGACAAGTAAGAGGAGAAAGACATTTATTATGCAGCAGAGTCATAAACAATTTATTTAGTAACTAATCCAACCTCCCTTTTGATAGAGCATATGAAAGGTTCCTCAAAATAAATCATCCTGATGCTAAAACCTTGCTTTCTTGTTTGGAAGCTTTGTTTCCCTGGACTGTGTCCAGCAGTCTATGCCAGCAGGCAGAATATCAGCAGCGCACAGGAGCAGTGAATATAGGCTGGGAAGCAAACTGCAAAGTGAAATGTGACTTCAGATTAATATTGGGTCTGCTCCTTCAGGGCCTAAATACTTCTTTATGTTTTCTCAAGCGCCACAGCCAATATGTACTGTCTGCCACCACTCACAGATTACAAGAAAACAAATTCATGAATGTAAACATGGCAAGAGCAGAGCTGTGAAAATAGTTTGCATTTACGATGAACAACAAAAATTATTTTGGAAATATTGTACCCATAGACCAGCACCAAAGAAAGCTGCTGCTCCTAAGCAGAAGATATAAATCTCTGCACAAATTGTGGAAGGCAATGTTTGGATGTAAGCACAGTACCATTTCCCAAACTGAAGTTCTGTAGATTGCCATATAGACAAAAGAGACATTCGTAACCCCAAAATGTGTGTACATTATCCCTGTGTGCACAAATATACTTACTAAAACAAAACTCTGATTTTTTATGATCTTTATCATTATAATGTCATCTGTTGTTACAAAACAAAGCCTTCACAAATGACATTTGTAGTATTGCCCTTAGAATGATCTATAAATGAACAGAAAATAATCAAAAGTATTATTTTTTGATTATTATGAACTACCAAAAATATCTTCAAATTTACTTATTTTTCTTTCACTTTTACTGTAACATCTCTAAAGTTATCAAAAAAGATGTTAACAAAACTTCATACGTTGTCAGTCATAAATTATGGCTTCTTGTTTGCTAGTTTGTTTTAAATTAACAAACATTTTAAAAGATAGATAAATGACACTATCTGGATTTTCTAGATGTCTTTTTCAGTCTATACTTTTTGCAGTAACTTCGAAGTTATTTCTTACTTCCTCAGTCAGTAGAAAATTAAATGTTAAAAGGACAGTGAATAGATATTTGGGCATCGAATCCAAAGGACCCAGGTTGCGTCAGAAGAATTTTGTGGTTTAAAACTGCGTAGCTGCACCTAAGGAAATGCTAGGAATGGCACAACCTATTTCTTTGTGTCCCTTTCTCCTCCCTGTTCTACGGCCGGGCTCCTGTCCATGCCCTGCACTGCTCCCACCAGCCCTGCAGTCCAGCCCACGCCCTCTCCTTTGCAGCACTATTTCTGTTCTTGCTTCCTTCTTGTCCTGCTAATATTTCCTTCCACAGGATCCTTGGGTTTCCTATTCAGCACTGTTATATGTCTTGTCACCCATCATATACTTTAGTTTTCTGTTCTTATCTGCCCTTTCCTTCCCCAGCAGGTTACTCTCTGTTTATCTTCTTTTGCCATTCCTTCACATTCAGCTCAGGCAGGTGTCTCCTGCTCCCTCCAGACTGTCAGCCCAGCACAGGCACTGTCTACCCTCAGGTGCTGTGCCAGACAAAAAATTTGGATACAGCAGCACAGAGTTGCCTTCCTGATAACTTTCTCCTGCACGTTGGAGCCTGTTCATTGTCTCTCAGTCCTGGGATGCTGTAGTGCAAACCCATCAGCAGGACTGGTACTAACCACATTCAGGAAAGACAAAATATTCCAAGAGTCTAGGTAGCAGTTGTTAACAAACTTGTATGGATCATGTATGGAATGTCTCAGAAGTTTAAAGCTTGTCTGAATGCTCCAGAGAGGTTTCCCTGGACGTATCCCTCCTTGCTGACTTTGCATTCCTCAGACCTAAAATTACTTTTCAGGAAAATGGTTCGTTGTCTTTGGGAATTCTTTTTTGGTGCTGTGTAACTTACAAACATTTCTGTGTATCACGGGGAATGCTGGGAAAGCTTCACTCTCCCCACTCCTGTTGCTTTCACACAGATGTATCTTTGCCCACCCACCACTCGCTTCACTTCCAAGGATTTGACAGCTCAGTGCTTTTTCCAAAAGGACCATATCAGACAGGCTTTTAGAATCATAGAACCACAGAATAAGCTGAGTTGGAAGAGACCCATCGGGATCATTGAGCCCAACTCCTGACCCTGCACAGGACACCCCAACAATCCCCCCGTGTGCCTGAGAGCATTGTCCAAACGCTTCTTGAGCCCAGCCAGGCTTGGAGCTGTGCCCACTGCCCGAGGGAGCCTTTCCAGTGCCCAACCACCCTGTGGGTGAAACACATTTCCCTGATAGAGAACCTATTTAATTGTTATAGCAATGCCTTATCAGCCCTGGAAAATGAAGATCTTATTCACCCAGAGCTAAACTGCTACAAAAGAATATAAGAGCAGCAAAACCTTACTTTGAGAAAGAAAAAAACCAGAGAAAGGAATAAGCAACACCTCCTGCATCCACCAGGTCAAGCACATCATTTCTAAGCATTCAAATGCAAGCCATACAATGCCACATTAGAAGTCAGAACAGTATCAGCACACCTTCCTTACACCTGGCACCCTGCAAATCCACAGGCAGACATGCCTGTCATCTCCACACAGTCTCTGGAGGCTCCAGGAGTCTGGATCTGCACATCAGAAGCAGATTTATTGGACTGTGACTATGTGCTCTGCACAGTAAGAACCAGTGAATCTTGTGCTGGATTGATTAAAATTGTAATTGTACAATCTCTGTGATCCAAAGAACAAGGAGTCATTTTTCACAGAGAAACACTTAGCAATTGGACAGACTCAAACTCTCTGCCTCATGGCATTTGTAGCTGTTCTTTACATTGCCACATAAATCAAAGGCATGTATTTTGACCCTTCTACAAATAATGCAGCCAATAGGAAGCAATGCAACACAAAAAACATTGCTAGTTGAATTTAAAACAGCTTTTCAGAAAGAAAAACAATGGAGGATATAAACCTCTTACCATTTCAGAAAATATAATACTATCTTCATAATAAAAAGTACAAATAATAGACAATTAGCAATTAAGTTGCTTAAATTGAACCAATATTCCATTTTTACTACTACACATAAAGAGGAAGAGAGGAAAGAAAATGCAGACAGAAATAGAACTATGAGGTTAATTTCAAAGTTAAAAGGAGGGGAGAAAGAAACCTCAAAACCCTCACTTACTTGTTTGTGTTTCTGTAAAAGCTGTTCACAAGGCCAAGAACTGAAAACCCTTGATCTCCATACCCAATAACGTTTTTAGGCAATCAAAATCAAAACAGTTTTGAAAGACAGTGTAGAGTCTGCTTTGTCATCCATTATTGTTATGGAGAAATGTAAACCATGTAAACACATAACCTGTGAAATACCAAAACTTCTGCCAGACCTTTCAGGAATTCTATAGCTGCTGGGCTAAAAATTAGGTGCCAAAGAACTTGTGTTGCAGCCTTCAGCAGGTGCTGAGTGACATCTGCCCAGGTTTTTCTCTCCCCAGCTCATCCATTCTCTGTGCAATCACTTGCACAGGCATCACAGTCCTTGATTTTGAGCCATCCTCAACAAAGTCACTTGCACAGCTCCTCACACATCTTGTCAGAAGTGATGAGAGCAGATAAAAATTGCATCTTGTTTACCAGAACTAACATGTTTACAGCAGGTGATGCCACAGTTCTACCCAATTAGTGATAGTACCTATTTTCCCATGGAAACCAGAGTGGCTGTATTTAATCACTCTCTCTTATTGCACATTATTTGTTTAGACTTACACACAAATGAATGTAAATCAGGCGTGTTTTTCATAGCACAATAAATTAAAAGTGTGTGCACAGAGAACTGACCATTCAGAAGCACAAAACTCAAATACAACAAAGCAAAATATTTTAGCTAATCTGCAATCTAAGGTCAAAAATTTACTTTCAATCCACCCTTAATAACTTCAGGATGCACATGATCAGTGTAAGTACTTGATGCAGGAGGGAGAGTCAGACAATACAGCCAGTATTAGAGAGAAACCCGTGCACAGCCTCTACCCCAGAGCCCAGTGCCAGACCTCAGCCTCCTAGACTTCAGTCGTCAAGATCAAGGTATTTTAAACTCTGTAGAAATGGTAAGGGAAGGGATCATCATGGCCCATGGCATCCTTTTCCTCTGGAAGTCTGCAGAACTGCTGCTTCTACTTAGATAAGTCAAACCTCAGAGCAAAATCAAGACTTCAAACTTGACCTTGACAGATTCTGAAGTATTAAAAATCTGTGTTCAAAAGCCTCTCCTACAAGGTTTACTATTTTTGTACCTTAACCCAAGTGGGTTGAAGATACAGTTCAATTTTTCATTTCTCTTGAGAGCCCTTCCATGTAGTGGAAGAAAAGAGCTACTGCACCTAAATCACTGAATCAATGTCAAGGTCATGTGTTTATTTCATAAACTTTGATAGCCTGTAAAAAACATTTCTTGAGATAAATGTATCAACATGACTGGAGTTCTGTACCTTTTTATCAGAGACAGCTACTCCAGAAGAAATAGAAACAAAGGCATCTTTAGCTTTTTAAAAATGTGTATTAGTGATATGTTTTCTTCATTTAAAGCCTTCTCTTAAGTTACTGAGAATTGGGATCAGACTTGTCCTGCCTGGGGTTTGAACAAGGTTCATTCCAGAATGTGTAGGTCCAGCTGCTGGCACTGGCAGGTAACTTTCTTTGCCAAAGTGACACAAGGTAGCCCTTATTCCAGGAGCCCCTTCCCAGGACAGTCAGGAGGGCTGCGGGCACAATCAAGGGCTGGCTGTTCTATAGTTACCCGAAGATAAGGACAGGCTGTAATTACAAAATGAAGCAACAGGCCGTGAAAGACTACAGCCAGCCAAACAGGCGTTTGTTTTTCCTCATAAATATGTAGGAGCTGTTTCCTTTTACTCTTTCAGCTAATGGCCACAGGAATTCTGCCAGTTTGCTGTGTCAGGTATGTCAGTGTTCATTTGACTTTCCTAACCAGGCTTTTCCTAGTAACATTTACCACTAATATACTAAAAAAACAATTAAACCCTAGATCCTTTATCATCTGTTGCAATTACAGAAGTTTTCAGACTGCTATGACAAAATGTTTATTAACACATTGGCTGCTTTAAAGGTGAATGGTCAGTATTTCAACACACACAAATGGACCAGTAGAAAAAGCCGTGATGAGTTTGTACCAGCCTTCAGTACAGACATTCACTGCTGTCCTTTCAGATGTCACTGCAGCTGACTGCTGGCTATACTTTCACCTCTGCTTCCTGAGAACAGCTTGAGAACAGAAACTTCACTGCTGGCTTTCTTTCACATCAATAAAAGCAAAACCTAATTTAACAGCAGAGGGAAAATATGGTAATAAGAAACATCATGTCACAGTCTCCTCCCTGTGCACCCCTGGGAGGCTGCAGGAGGAATGGGGCCCCAGGAAGAGATGGCTTCATCTTTGCAGAACACTGGTTTTGTTAACAAATCACCACCAGAACCCCCTTCTAGTGAAAAGTTTTCCATGCAACATTTGGGAAAGTCAGTCATATACAGGGCTTTGTGGAGTTCCAGAGGCTTCTCCCAGAATGACTCCTCAAAAGTCCCATCTGTGCAGGTCCAGCCCTGGAAGACCCATTCTCAGGAACGTGCACAGATAAGAAATGTGACAGCAGCTGGACTTTTCATGTAGGACTTTTTCTTTTTCCTTCTCCTTTTCTCCCTTTTTTTTGTTTTTCTACTTTTTTTACCATCAAGAGAAATGCAAGTGAGTCCTAAACTACTGTCAAGAATCTGTGAGAGGAAATAAAGTGCAAAGCAATTTATAGTGAGCATCAATCACTTGGTTGAATGCCCATAGTCAATCTGTGCTCAGTTTTCCCTGAGGTACATTTAAATACGCTATGAGGAAGAAGGACGGTGGGAATGTGTGTGAGAAAGGGCAAAACTGCCCGCAGTGAGGGGACAGCAGGCAGGAAAGTGTGAGGAGCAGCATTAGGAGCAGCGTGAGGAGCAGCAGGAGGAACTGTATGAGGAACCGGGCAACTTTGAGCGCTGAGGTCGGACAAGGGGCCAGAGCAGGGATTCCCCTGCAGCCTGTGGGGAGAGCACGGTGGAGCAGATACCCCACTGCAGCCCACGGACAGCCCCACAGCAGCCAGAGGAGCTGGACAGCTCCCAAAGGAGCTGTGCTGTGTGGAGAGGACTTGCACTAAAGCAGGGAAAAAGTGGGAGCAGAGGGGGGCAGTGAGGAACTGCTGCAGACCGACCACAACCTCACAGTCCCTGCCAGAGCTGGGGCCACAGCATCACCCCGGGTATGGTTCCTACATCCAGCTGTCATTCCCATTGCTAGCAGAGAAAGAATTGGACAATTCTCACAGGAAAAAGCCTCTCCACAAACAAGTCTAGATAACAGTAATACAAATCACCAATTCTTGTGAAACCAAATCTCCCTTTACAGGCAAATACAGTGGAGGAAATTGCAAGTATCATCTTCAATCTAACTTACATTTGATAAATTTTAAAAGGCCTAATGCCTTTGAAGGAGGATTAGATCTCTAAACTACACTTCTTTCAAGCAGTTTCTTCACCACTAAAAGAAAGTATTGCTTTTCCTGCTCAATATAGGCATGTGCAGGTACACACACTCCAAGCCTCAATAAAATGAAGCATAAATTATACTCTAAAGTTGTACAGAATATGCAAAAGATACATCCTACCTCCACCTGTTCATTACGTTTTACTGCCAAAATAGAATTTTGGCAAAAATAAGTTTTTTGCAATAGCCTTCAAGTTTTAACACAAGAATCTAATCCTAGATTTTTCTACATCCTCTGACTCACATGCTAATTAGTGACTGCCCTTGCTCAATGTGTACAAGCCAAAGTAGATCTGATCATGCTGACATCTCCAGCTCGTAGTGTAGCCCCTTCAGACCACTGTATTCCAAGGATCCATTTTGACAATTCTGGATCAGTGCTGGCAGCATTTCTTCGAAATCCACGTTTGCCACTTCCCACTCAGGGCAAAAGAAATGGCTTTATGCCTCTGGACTGCAGTCCAGTACATGATATTTTCCTTGGAATTACTGGTTAGCACAAAGCAATGCCTGTTCTGCTGTTTTCACAATACTGTCTCATAAGTGAGAGATGGCCATATTTCCAGAGATGCACCGTGTAAACTATGGAATTATGTGCATTCTAAACTACTTTGGCATAGAAACATACATTTAAATTCATTAGGCAGAAGGGTGGATAAATTTCCTGAATTTCCATATAAGCATTTGTTCAAATAATTTTTAACACCAGTTGGAAATTCAATCTTTAATGGCCATAAGATAGGCAGCCAAAAAAATGTACTTCAAAAATTAGAGACTTTTGGAATGGTACTGGAGATAGAGCACTGGTGGGAGGAGGCAGGTGAGTGTGTGAGGGGGTGCTGGGCACTCAGCATCAATTCCGACACACAGCCAGTGGCACCACCCTGGTGGACAAGAGATAAACATCAGTTTGGAGCCACCAACACATAATTCTGTATCCCACAGGCATGGCTTTCTGTACCTTTTAGAGTAATTACATCTTATCTGCTGAAAATACCTCCTAGTGTTGAAATTGGATAGAATATGCCCCTCATTCCACCCCATTAGTGGGTAATGTAGCCTTGCCTGACTGGCCAGTCTTTGATTCTGGCCAGAAGTAGCTCATTACTGTACTAAAGCAATTTTGTAGCTTAAGTCATGTGTATATTCCTATCCTAAGACAATAAACCACAAGAGGCGAGAGGAAAGGAGAGTGGGATTATGAACTATTTCACACATAATAAAACCACTTATGTAAAAAAGTATTTGTGATGTGCAAAACCACGGAAGAGTTTATATACACAGAATATCATTATTATTGCCTGTAAGTACTCAAATTTGACTGTTTCACCTCTAGATGTCAAGGACAATAGTTAATTTGTACAAAGTAGATAAATGAGGTGGAAACTAATCAGAAGAGGTTTGTTTATCTGTTCTTTGATGATATATTACACTACAATAATAAGACAGTGTGTGTTCTATCTGATTGAGAATAACTTCCAACATCATTTCTCATTTTTACATATCAGATCTGAAAGCACCTCCCAGTCTTTGAAGTTCAGCAAAATTCAAAACCATTAATTAAGCCCAGCCAAGTGGTAGCAGGGGATTTTAACAAGAAAAGTGACAACATTAAAATCCACCAAGCCTGTAACACGTTACTTCCCTCAAGTGACTCCTGTGCATGTCATCTCCTGTCTCCTCTGAATTTAATGGACATTGCATTAAAATGGTAATTTTTCTTTGTACTGGGCAACTGCAAATGCGTGTGTGGTTTTAATTGCACTTTACTTTTTCAAAAAATGTGAGAATACTAATAGTCTTTTGTTAGAACACTGGATTTACAATGTAAGAAAACCATTTCAGAACACATTAATATCATACTTTGATAAAAGTCTGCATGGCTACACACACCTGTTAGAATCCACTACAACCTACTTGCTTTCTGGGAGATGGGAGGACAGAGAAGGTATGTAAAAGACAATTTTCTGTCTTATGCTGAAGATCCAGAGGCTTACCAAAGAGCTGATGTGGCTCAGCAGAAAACGCGTTTTCCAGATCAAAGACAACTGAGAAAATGGAGTAGCTCACAATTTCAATTTACTTGTCCAAAGGCAAGGGCCTCTCCTCCCTTTGACAATTGCTGGCATGAAGTGTGTTACGTGTTATGGTTTTTCTAGAACTCACAACAGAAGAGTTGTCATTGCCCTCCAAAGGCCAAGATCTCTAGAGCTGGAGAAATGTGACAGAACACATCATGCCTGCTTCATTTTTTTCCCCAAATTATATAACATTGCTATTTGGTTTCCATTAAAGATGATCGTTAAAAGCTGCTTATTAAAAAAAAAATTTACAGGATGGAGAAAGTTGATGAGAAGCTACTATTTCTGACAGCAGATTTATCAATAGAGAAAATGATAAAATAAACGAAGAAGAAGAAGTCCATTCAGAAAAGTCAAGAGACAAGATATAAAAAATAAATTTATGTTGTGATAAGTGGTAGAAATTTGATTTAACAGAATTTATAAACCATGCATATGGTATTTCACAAATGCATAAATGCAAGTAGAGGTCTAATACAATCCCATTTCCTCCCCTGCCAACTCACTTTTATAAATGTAAAAAGCACTGACAGCCAAGTAAAAATAATGTATTGCTTCAAGAGTCTTTAAAAGAAAAGAAACTGAATTATTGTTATACAATAAAATTTATATTGTCTGTGAGTGTGCTCTACCTCCTTGTTATAAAACATACATAAATTTTCCAGGGAGTGTATTAGATCCTTGTCTGCAACCTTGCGAGCTGCTTCTGGAGTAAAGTCACATGAGGAGATGTGGATTCACCTTGGGCTTTTAGGAAGGTACAGAAAGACACCAAAATATCTCATTACAGAAAGAAAGATTTTCATTCTCACAGGTCATACTCCAAATTTGTACGTTGTTGCAAAATCAGAATTCCTGATAATTTTAGATAACCTGTAAGTGTTTTCCCTTCTAATACAACGTGGTGAATATGTGGCATTTGAACCCCACGGAGAACCACCCACCCTGTGAACTGAGTTTTTTCACACATGGGAATAGGCCAGGCCAACCCTAAATTGAATACAGATTAACTGCACCTACATCTTATGCTGAGCAAGGGGCATGTGTGTATTTTGGAAAATCAGATTTTAAACAGCAGATATAAAACATACTGCCTGCAGATCATGTGCCAAAACTGAGGAACGCGGGTTCTAGATGCTGACAAAACTGCCAGGGTTTAATTACTCTTTTCAAGCCAAGACTAGATGATTTCTATAGGTTTATGAAAAAAAAACACAAGGCTGAACTTCTAAAAAGCAAGAAGCGATTTCTTATTTTGTTGGCTTTCTAAATTTATCTGCAGCACAGATTATTTTCCTAATTTAAAAAATACCCTCCACACAAATTCCAAATATGGAGGGTCTGGTCCCGATTTTTCAATTTCTTCTGTTTTTTCCAGGACAGACAAGTGAAAGGCTGTGCTTACCTCACAGCAGTGATGGCTGGAATGGTTCATGGGAATGCTGTTTTCAGTCAATTTTAGCCTAAGTGGCAAGTCCTTCAGAGTGCCATAGTCATTCACCAATAATCCAGAGTGTCAGATGGGGAGGGATTCTCTGCTGCAAGACAAGTTAATAACGAAAATGCTGACAGTCTTTTAATTATCAGTGGCACAAGCGGGTGCTACTATAATAAATCTCTCTTTCCTAAACACAGATGAATCAAAAAACTAATTAGTAGCTTCATCAAAGCTCTTTAGGATCAAAGCTGGTCAGAAAGATTATATAGGAAATGCTACTCCAACAGAGTTTAAAATGAAGTCGGTCACTTGGGTGCGCTTAAGCAGCCCACACTGGGAACCAAGTAAGGATGGGCTACAGTATTCCCCATGAAGAGATACCAGGTAACATCACATTATGGAGACATAATGCACATTTCAGTTTGGGATTTTTCATTTCTTTATTTCTGAAGGAAAACATGAAGAACATTCACAGGGTGAGTGAATACCACGGAACCCTGTAACAATTACAATTTGATTATACAGCGTTAAAAGATCTTTTCAGTCTACACTTCATAGCAAAATCGAGGGAATGGACATTGAACACTGGCAATTTGGATGCCTATTTCTATCTCTCACATGAACAGCCATGATGCACTGTAAGGTCATAAACCAAGGCAGGCAGCTCAGACAGCAATTAGAAGCTCTCATAAAGAAGAGCAAATCAGCAGTCCAGAAAAAGCCCTAAGACAGAAATACATCCAAGTAAAATATTTGAATCATTCTGAGAGTGTTAATTATAATGTTATAATTAACATGTTTGTTGATATGCTACAAACATGAAAAATACATTACTCTTAGAAATTAACCTCTGTATCTTCCCTGGAGAAAGGATGCTGTTCCTCCAGAAACGCAGTGTTATCAGTGGAATTCTGTAACACACACTATGAGGAGCTCTAAAGCTCTGACACTCATCCAATAAAGGCCCACATGCATTTCCAGAGTTGGGTAAAACATCCTAAAATACTGCCAAAAATATTATTTCACATTTATTTCACAAACTGTTGTTCACTTTAAACGACTGAAAACGATCGGAAGTTATCTTCCAGTCTTTCATTAATAACATGAAGATAAAACAAATGCATACTCCTTGCACACACAGAACAGAAAAATTTCTCGTCTGAAAGAAAAATTACACAAAGAGACACAAGGCCCATATAGCTAGAGAAACAAAATATTCCTAGAGGGTTCCTGCGGAGATAAAACATTAATGAGGAGATTTCAGAAACGTAAATGACCTTATGTTAGAAGGAGTTGAGTGCCAGCCTGACCCATCATGACTTCGAAATCTTTGCCATAAAGCACAGGATAACCACTGCAATGAGAAAACCTTTAGTATTGTCTAAGTAACTGTGTCCGGGGAGACACAATAAAGAGGCTCTTACACCTGCCAGGTTCAGCAGAAAGGAGGATATGACATCGATTTATTGACATTATCTTATTCTTACACGCATCCCAACTCCACAAGGGATTGGAGAGCATGTCACTTCCTTCTCCATCTCACTGGAGAAGAAAGGTGCTCATCAGAGTTGTCATATCACAAAAGGAATGAAAAACAGAAAATACCGTTAAGTAAACATCGGCTCTGTTTACATAAATCCGTGTGAAAAGAATCTGACTCCAAGGTTAAAACAGAAGGCATACAGAATTCCAGGGCAACAAGTAACTCTAGGGAATTTTGTAGAAAATACACTTAGAAAACAATGGTGATCTGATGAAGAACCACAAAAAAGGTTTCATTTTGAATATAAAAGGTGTTAGACTGAGAAGTGAAATATCTTGGAAGTCCCATTAAACCATAAATTGTGAAATCAGTACGTACTGTGATTTACACAAGAAATTGCTGAGGATTCAGTTCCTACAGATTGCTTTTGAAAGCATTTCTGCAGCATTTTATAATTACAGCTTTCAAAATGAGGCAAATTATGATAGAATCACAGAATGGCTTGGACTGGAAGGGACCTTGAAGATCACCTCATTCCAACCCTCCTGCCCTGGGCAGGGACACCTTCCACTAGAGCGGGCTGCCCAGAGCCCCATCCAGCCTGGCCCTGAAAGTGTTCTCCTCACTGCAAAGAAAGAATAGGTAAAATTTAGCTCAGCTGAAGCCCGACTGAGTTACAGTGTTTGGTGGCACTTTTATTCCTTGATGCCTGCAAGAACTATCCCATAATACAAACACAACAAAACCTGGGAAGAGCAACAGCAACACATTGTTCAGACCCAGTTCAGTGAAGTCCCCATTTCTTTCTCTGGTAATTCAATCTTGTTTCTTTTCTTTCGTAAGAGCTGCTGTACTGCCAAACTTTCTGACTTGAATTACATTTCTAAGTACAAAAAGTTACTTTTCACTTTTGGAGTAAGATATTGAATTTTCACTCATCAAAAAAAAACAAAACAAGGCAAGCAATGGAGAAAGTGAAACCTGGACACACATGGATTTTCATCAGTGAGTGTTTTTGTGGAGGCTGAAAAGGTACAATGTCATCAGAAATCAGAACATCTGTTATGTTCTCCAGTGAAACTTGGTAAGAATGATGAAGCAGGGTACAGAATTCCTGTGAAAGCTGCTCTTCGTTCAGCATCTACGTGCCACTTTTACATGAAAGCAGAGTATCACCAGAGTCTGGTTTTCTGAAATCAAATCATGAAAGAAGATATTTCAGGTCCATGTTATGAGTTCAAATACATCTGGGTATTGGTCAAGCAAAAAATACCTTCAGTAAGA
>VYXC01000042.1:3184-14196 GCA_013397175.1 Platysteira castanea
TGCAAACCCCACAGAACTGACATTCACCCAACCCCCACAAAACCAACCCTCACAACCAAACCACCCCATCAACATTAAACATTTCAACATGTACAGGTCTCTTTGTATTTTCCCTAGGAAAGATATCATAATATTCAACATTATAATGGTTAATATAATTCATAATACAATTTGTAATCCACACAATATATGGTGAAAGCCAACTCTCAGTAATTCATTTATAACAACATCAAGAACAGCCTGTACAAACCAGAGGACCCTTTAATTTGCTGGAGTCTGTTTTAAAGGGGTCTGCTCCCCCAGAGGGAGTTGCACAAAAATCCACCCTCAGGAAATGGTATGCCTATCTAATGGCAGTTGCAGAAGAAATTAAATTAACAAAAGGAGCCACTAAAGTTTCTGAATGACTATCAATGACTATCAGTGCAGATCTATTAGCATTACAACAACCTTTCAAACCCTCACCAATTTTAGAGACACCTCCCCTTGCTGAGGGGATGCCAGCAGAAGATATTTGGTTCACTGATGCCTCAGTAAAGAGGGTAAGTGGTAGACGGCAATATAAGGCAGTTGCATTAAACATCATGTTATAAATAAGTAGGGAATTGGCTTTCATGTGTTACTAAGTTGTACATTAGTTAGTAAGTTAATGAGTTCATTGTAATGTATGGGATGTTTTATGTAAAATCATTAATTGTACAAGTTGACAAAGGTTCTCATGTAAAATTGGTATATATAATTAGAAGCTGGTAATACAAGTTTCTGGGCATGATGTAAAAGAGGGGTGTGGGCAGCAACCATATTAGCATAAGGGGAGAAGACAAAGGACCCCATTAGACAACCGAGCACCAGTAAAGAAGACCCCTGGACAAGGACCAGCCAATCTGAACACTGTAAGGAGGTGGGGTCAAGGGAGGAGTTATGCCTGGTTCCAGAGTATAAAAAGTATCTCCCCAGCCTAAAGGACATGCCTCTGGCCATATCCGACTTCTGGCTAAGCACCCAGCTCTGTCTCCTTTGTTTTGTAGTTCAGCAGTTCGCTAACTATGGTCTCTTACTGTGTATAATTTACTGTTATTAATAAAACCCTTGTTTTAAAAGTTAATTGGCGAGGAGTTTATTACAATCAACATAAACAAACAAGTAAGAGAAGAGGGTGAAGGTAGTGCACAAGTAGGAGAGTCAAGAGCAGTCACGCTAGAAGCTCAAAATGGCGCAGAAGTCATTTATGTAGACTCCTATGCCGTTTGGGCTGGTGCTACCTAGTGGCTCTGCCAGTGGGAATCACTAAATTGAGAAGTAAACAAGTCTCCCATCTGGGGATCTCAAGACTGGCAGTTATTAGATACAGCCAGAAAAACACCATTCAAAATAGGATGGGTCAAAGCCCATGCCAAAGATAACAAACCAGCCATAAACTGGAATAGAAAGGTGGATGACTTAATTAGAATCAGGGAAAGGAAGATGGAAGACTCCTCAAATCAGGAATGGTATCGATTGGGAGAATGGTTTCATCAGAAATTAGCTCACACTGGCAAAGAAGCACTTTATTTTGCTGCACAGAGCAAAGGTTGGCACCTAAACAGGAAAACTTGTGAAACTATTCTTACAGAATTCCCTCATTGTAGATTAAAGTTACAATTGGATCATCCTGCTAAAGCACCACCCCACACATCAGTACAGGAAAAGCTCTGTAGCCCACATGGCAAATTGATTACATCGGGCCACTCAAACCCTCTGCAGAATACCACTACACCCTCACTGGGGGAGGAGGGGAGAGTGGCCACATGTGGTGTGGGGAGCAGGCGCCTGTGTTTCCCTACACAGGGCTGCATTGTGGTTTGCTGCTCTGCTGGAGACTGGTGCGTTTTTTTTGCCATTTCAACCGGCTGCCAACATCAGTTGGACCTGACTGCCTTCACCATTTCTGCCAGCTGCCAGTGAGTGACACCGAGGACCAGTGCTACCTGATCGGACCTGCCTAACCCCACTCTTTTCTGCTGCTGCTCCGGGTTTTTTTGCTGCGCTTTAGTTCAACCCCTGCCCTGCTNAGCCCGCTGCTCTGAGGTTACTGCTACAGTCCAGTTCACCACCCAGAGTGGTATTGTGTCCTAGGATACAATGTAAGATGTAACCAAAAGTAAGTATTCTACTACCATCTTCACAAACTGTTAAAGCAGGTGGGGCAGTGTTTGCGATCTCCTTCCACGACACAATCCTGGTAACTCCCTCTGGGTGATATCTTCTGTTAATAGGCTGTTAAAGATACAGTTTATGATGTTGGCTTTCGTAAATGTTTAATGTTGAAATGGTTTCCTTGTTACATGTGATGTAATGTTATGTTTGATGTAAGGTTGTTCTAAAGGGAGTGGTTTTACTGTTTGTAAGAGGGAGGGAATTGAGGGTTGAGCTTCATTAGAACATTGGACTATTTTTAACATAAGGGGTGGAGAGATTACTACCATTGGATAACAGCTAACCAATAAAGGAGCTCCAAGAAGGCAGGGCAAGGGAGGGGTTAGGATAATCACCAAGACTATAAAAAATGTATCACCTTGGCAAAGGGTGTGCCTCTAGCTGTACCTGTGTCTGCAGCTAAGCCCCAGCGCTGTAACTCTCTGCTTTTTGATTTTCATTGTTTGTGGGGTTTTTGTCCCTATTGTCTTTTAATAAATCTTTGAAATTTTTCTAATTGAGTGAGCACCATTTCTCACAGGCCATCTAACCTCACTGCATGACTCATAAAATCACATTATCCCATTGTGAGATGCTCTGCCCAGGGGGAGGAACCAAGCATTCCTACCTGGATATAATCTGAGGTTTGGAACGCCACATTCAGCCCTACCTACTGGATTCGCAGAGGACAAGAGCTACCACCCAGATCCAAAATGAAAATGAGTAATTTAAATTTATTGAGAACACTAGAAAGGAACACAAAGCAAAATAGGACAGTGCTGGGAACGTGGCTTCATACCAGAGGCTCATCCACAAAATTGCCGTTCGGCCTTTTATACCCCTGTGGTTGCATCAGCCTGATGCATATGAATTTATGGTTTTGCATAGCTGCACCCCCTTGTCAATCTTCTGGGAGCCCGCTCTTTTCTGTCACTGAGGTGATCAGGGTTCTCACTGGTTGGAGTCCTTATTCCTATTATGGTGGTGATGCCTTGTCTGGCTACCTAGAAACAGAGACTAGACAGGAGTAACGGAATAAAGGTAGGTATTTATTTGAAAGGCCTTCAAAGGTGCACCCTGGGGACCCAGAGGCTACTTCCAAAATGGACCCCAAGATGGATGACAAGTCACGAGTTCTTCACACTTTTATGGGTTTGGTCCGTTTGCATATCAGCAAAAATTCACCAAAACTTTAGCTAATGACGTAATTTTAAAAATTTCTCCACCTCTCTAGGGGCTCTAGTTTACACCTTTTGGGCCTAGGACAATCTGAGTGTCCTTGAACAGCAAGCTTAGAGAGGCTTTGTTATGTCTATCTGGCCTAAGAGAGCAGCTAACAAGCTACAAGAAACTTCAGAGTTGCACACTAGGCAACACAGGATTTGAAAAATATAAAAAGTTAAAACCTAAGGCATCAGTGGTGTCTCTGAATTCTGGCTGGCCACAGCTTGCTCGCTCTTCTTGCAAAGCTCCACAGAAGTGGTCCCCTTACACAAATCACCCAACCCCCACAAAGCCAAACCCAAACAATCAAACCACCCCAACATTGCCAAGCCTCCCAACATATTTTATCCCCTTATTTCATAACATACCACACTACAGAACATTACAATTCATAACTTAAACTCATAACTTAACTCATAACACAATCCACTACTAACACAACACATTGCAAGAGCCAACTTCAAAAATTAATTTATAACACACAGAATCTTCAGGTGAAGACCAGACCCTTCTACAGNCCGTGGAGAGGCGCCCGAGCTGCGCCACAGCGCCCCCTGCAGCCGCGGCGGAATCACCGCCCCTGCCTGCCCCGCGCCTGCGCCCTCTGCCGGCTGCGAGGCCTCACTGCAGCCACGGCCTGGCCGGGGCCCGCCAGCGCCCCTGCGGGCTGGGCCCGGAACTGCACCCGAGGGGAAAGGGCTGGAGGGGGAGGGAGGGCTCTCGGTGGTGTCCGGTTCGTTTGGTGTTAGTGCTGCTGTTGTTGTTTGATTGTCTTTATATATATTCTAGTAAACAACTGTTATTCCTTTTCCCACATATGTGCCTGAAAGCCCTGTAATTTCACAGTTATAATATCTTGGGGAAAGAGGGTCATCTTTTCCATTCCAGGATGGTACCCACCTTCCTTGGCAGACACCTGTCTCTTAAACCAAGACACCAAAAGAGAAAGAGCTTGATGGGTGGGAAAAGGCTGTTAGTGGGTTTTCTTCTTCTTTTGTGTGTTGTTGTTTGTCTGTCTTGTTATACCTTCCCATATCTTTGCCTGAAAGCCTCATAATTTCAAAGTTATAATAATTTGGAGGGAGGGGATCATTTTTTCCATTCCAGGAAGGCTCCTGCCTTCCTTGGCAGACACCTTTCTTTTAAACCGTGACAGGCAGTCAGATTGATGATTTTGGATGAAGCAAGAAGAGGACCTGAGAATCATCCCCAGCTGAAGCCCTGGTTATGCTGCAGCTGGGGAATGAAAAAATAGATTTTTGATAGATATAAGAGCAACAGATTCACTGCTGAATACACGTAAAGGAAAGTCAAAGACAATAATTGTAGTTGGTGAGACAAAGGAAAATAGGCCATTTTTCCAACCATTAAAATCTAAACTCAGACAAAGGTAGCTAACCCACCAATTTTTGTATATGCCTGACTGTCCTGATACCCCTTACACAAATGAAAAAATAGTGGTGATCCTTGTGATAATGAACTAAGGGAAAATTATTCTTTACCTCCCTCAAGTTCCTTTGTGCATGAAATCAGATCCCCACCTCAGGGTGGGCAGGGGAAACATACCCACTGCTTGGGTTGTGTGGGAAACAAAAGGTAAAAAGGCTCTTAGGTGTGAGAGAAAAGCAGATCTTAGAGATGAAGCAAGAGAATTTAGGTTGAGCTGTGGCTGCGAAAGCTTGAAGATAGAAGAAGATACAATTAAATAGCAAGCAAGGACATTAAAACAATGGTTAGAGTTTCTAGGTTTGGCTGAGATAGGTCTTGAAGCCGCAGAAAATATGCTTAGCAAGATAGATAAGTTTCAAGCTTAATAATGGAATATTGTGCATTATTATATAAGGCATACAAGCGAGCATTGTTTGCAGCAGATGTACGTGTGCTTTTAAGGATTGGTTAGGACAGTTGTCTGTACACTTTAGAAGCATGCTATTGGCTAAAAATCTTTTAAGAATGCTCTGTAACAAGGAAATCTTTGGTTGCCTGCGGCAAGCGTGAGCTTTGTACCATCTCTTGCGTCTCATCCCTATATATGAGACTGATGCCTGAATAAATAATAAAGAAGCTCCTGGAATGCCTGCTGGGCTCCCTGTCCAGTTTGCTCTCTCTACCTCAGGGTGGGCAGGGGAAACATGCCCACTGCTTGGGTTGTATTTACAAGACAAAAGGAGCAGATTGAGGAAACAGCTGGTGAAACGGGTTGTTTTCTGGTAGTTCTTCACACTACCCAGTGTTTCAACAGTGACTTGGGGAACCTTACTGTGTTCTTCTTTATTGGTGGTGATACAAATACAGTGAACAGAGGCGGAAAGGGAGTTTAGCAAGCACATGACCATACATTTAACCAGCCCAGTGCCAATAATTAGGACTACAAATCCAGTTACCCTTACTATTCCAATTTGTACCAACCATTTTCTCCATCGGCTAAGTCCTAAAGACTCCAGGGTGGTAGCAATCCACGATCCAGGGTCTAATCCATCAAACCAGTCTCGTGGTTGCATAGATTGAAACAATTCTCCCATCTGATCACTTATTTCTCTCATTTTAGCTCTTGCCTCCTCAATGAAGAATGAGGCATTGTCAATAATTTTACAACATTCTGCTTCAGACAATTGTAACATTCCACATATACCTTGTTCTTTCAACAATAACATATCTAGAGCTAATGTATTTTGTAATGTCAATTTGGAAGTCTGCTGGACATGGATGTTTAGCTCTCTGTCCCTGTTTGAGACAAAATTCAGAGGAATGTCCGAATTTGAACATCCTCTCTTAGAAGGCAGGTTACAGCCACCCCTCTCCCACCCAGTTCATGAAAGAAATATTCCTTGGAGGAAAGGAAAAAACCTATCTATTTAACAAACACACAGGAAAAGACTAATAATGCTAAATAATAAAATTGTTCGTTATGGAGAGAAATCTGGGAAGATTTTAAAGTCCTTCTGTGGGTGTGGTCTCTCTCTCTCTCCTCTTCAGAGCTGGGTCCGCATTGGCCGGTGGAAAGTTCTCCTGGTGTGTTCTGATGATGTTAAAACAGTCCAGAAGAGAAAAAGGAAAAAACCAAGGTCCCAGGAAAAAAAGGTTTAACTTTCTGTCTCTCTCTCTGGAGAAACAGCTGAAAGCTGGCTGAAAAGCAAGAAGGGTGCTTCCTCTGCTCTTGCCACTGCAGAAGCTAATGCAGAGGAGTTAGAGTGACCTTGGAGCACAGAACTACTTTGAAAAGTTTGTCCGGCTGATTTTGTTTCTCTCGCACACAGTTTTACAGGCACAGAAAGGCACAAGAATCACATCTGGCATAGAGCAGTGATAGGGGATACAACATCATAAAGTCACCCCAAGACACTCACCAAACACATGTTGTGTCCTGTTGCTTGGCAAATGTAACTGCCAAGTAATGTTTCCTAATACAAACGGATGCCTTTTTAGAGTAACTGAAGAGATGGCAGTGATAGGAGTATTAGTGATATTGTATATCATAACAATATGATAATAATTTGTATAATAATTTGGAATTTGCCATTTTGGTCTTTGTGTTGCTTCTGAGGAAGGGATGCTGCAATAATTGTGTCTTTTGGATGCTTTAACAAAATTGAAGATGCACTTAGGGCAGAGGTAGGGGATTCTGACTCCACACCTCAGTCCAGCATTCTGTTACAGAGATAGGTGTGAATAAAATTTTCCATTGGAGCATCCTCAGGCCATTCCTAGGGGAGCGGAGTACTTGGCTTCTTTACACTGGTTTTATCTTTAAAATCAAGAATGGTGATTTTTTGGCTCAGCATTTAATAAGGTACCTTGGATTGGGTAATGAGTGATCGGGATTCCACACTGATTAATTAGATGTGAGCTATAGTGCTTATCTCTATATTTCCAGCCTTTTGAGGGGTGTCCCCAACAACTACACATGTCCCTTATTGATGTTTGGACTCTGGACAAGAGCCATTATTCTGGAGGATCTCCTGGCCCTTCTTTGCTCATTACAACCTTTGAGCAAGTGAATGAAGGGCTATTCTCTGGTTGGGATACTGTTAATTTAGGCTCTACAAATTTAGGTTCTGCATACAAGATGAGTAATGTTTTTCTGGAACATGCCCACATTAAATTACTTCAGTCATTGGCATTACATGTGTTACACTGGGGAGCTGCACACAGCAATGGTTGTTGAGTGCCATAGCACCATTAGCTTCATATTGATCTGACGTGTATGGATTTAACAGTGGGTCCCATGGATCAAAATAACATGGCTTGTTCGTGCTGTGATCCTCAAAGGTTTTATTTTCTGGCCCCAGTTCACCTTCACTGTCTTCAGTGGTGGGATGAGGGGGTTTGATGCATGACAGAATTGTCATGTTTATCTTTGGGCATGTAAAGTTACAGGACTCTTGGTATAATGACACATTATGGGGTGCATTAGAGGGATGTTTCCAGGTTTGATAAGCTCCATGCACCATGGGAGTACCTTCCCAGTATATCCAAACTCCTCTCTTCTTATTGGCCCAACATGTAGCTCAGTACATCGGAGAGGTTATATTGGTCATGTTAAAAATAAAGGATAAGTTCACTGGTAACATAAAAAATTACGTAAACTTTGCTGAGCAGACTCAAGTAAGACAGCAGAGATACCTTGGTCAATGTGGTTCCATATTGTTGGGGTTTTTACCCCAGACATTGCTGTTTGGCTAGCTCTTTCTTTCTAAAAGTCCCGTGCCAGAGCCAGAAAGGAGAATGGAGTCTGCGGGTTCAGGTTTCAATGTCGTTTGTTCTTTCTTATCTCTCAGTTTACTCTCAGCTCCTGCTAGCTTCCTGCAGCAGAGCTGACCATGAGCTGAACCCCGGCAGAACTCCTTCCAGGTCAGGAGGTCCTGCACCTTTTCTACCAGTTCTCTGACCCAACCATCTTCCAGAAGGTACTTTTATTTACAATTGCATACCAATTAATTTTTACCTATTCTAGACATGTCATTTCTATCTCGATTTCATTCTACCAATCTTTTTGTGCCACCGTCACAGCAGAAGATGGAGGAGAGAGAAGGAGCAAGGAGGGAAAGGGACAACGCCCTAAGATCTCCATCTTGTCTCCTCAGTCCCTATTCTAAAAACCCAAATTCTACATTTTCACCCTGTGATAAACTAAACTACTATTTATTTCACACTCTTGTGGTTTGGAGTTCTTCTTGCAATGCTGGTAATTTCTCCCATGGACAGAGATCAAAGACAGTGTTGTCCTAGGCTCTCTGTCAGGGTCCTAGACCCCCCTGGTGGTGTCCCGGACCCCCCAGGGCAGCCAGAGGAATGCCCTGGACTCCAACACCATATGTTCATGAATCCCTTGATCAGTTCCCAATAGATTCACTGGAAATTCTCCTAAAACCACTAGGGTTTCTATCCCTTTTTCTTCCCCCAGTAGCCAACATTTCACTTTATCTGTCATTTGGGGTTGTACCTACTTGAAGGCACCCCCTACAAATATACCCTTACACAAGGGCACAACGCCACATGAGGAAGCATCTTCGACTTTGACGCTTGTGCCCCAGTATCTGTTAAAAAGGTTATGGGGACTTTATGGGGATCAATAGCACAAGTTATTAGTAAATCTCCTTTTGAGTTTTTAGTGAGCCTTCTGATAAAAAGTCACCCTTCGTCCCCTGGCTCACCTGCTGGGGATGTAGAAAAGGGTTTCCCAACATCTGTTCTTTTTGTGAATCTTCTAAGGGAGGAGCTGTAGTGGGGCAGCAACTTTGGCTGATCCATTCTTTGCCAGCCACCCTCTCAGTAATAACTTCAGTTTATCACTAGGCTGACCATCCATAATTGGTTTTGGGATCCCCTTTTGCAAACCAGAAATACAAAGACTACTTATTTTTTTCCCTGTGTTCATCACTCGTGTTAACGCATCCTCCCTGTCCGGGGCAAAATGCCACCTTTCTGGGTGCTGTGGGGGGCAGGGGTGTTTTAGATTCACATGTTGGAGCGCTTTGGAATCTATCTTACTGGGAGGCACTGGCCTGTATTTTCTGCCATAATTCATTAGTTTTTGTGCCTCTTCTCCCCAGGCCCAGATTTTACGCTCTCTATGACTACGATCAGGGGTTATAGCCCCTTCCAGGGTGACAACAGCTCTTTCCCCATTTGTGAGGCTTACTATCTGACCATGGAGGTGAACACCCATGGGTTTTAGGGACTCTGGAAGTCCTCTGACAAGGGTGGTAATTCTTTTGGGATCTACAAGGTATTACCTTAGGAGATTCATGCCAAAGTTTTAATACTTAGTCATGCATCATTTGCAAACAGGCAGCTGTTTGCACATTCTCCACTATTTGATCAGTAGTTGCCACTATCGCCAGGGCATCTCCCCTTTCCAGGGGATTTAGTCCACCAGCCCTGTAAGCTGCTGTCTGTGTAAGAGACCAGGGAACTTGGTTGTCTCCTGTAGTGAGGAAGACACTGAATTCCCAATACCCATCAGCCTTTTTATTTAACAATAAAATGTGATCACCTCCACTGAGGGACACTCTCCCAACATACTTGGTCTCAGACTCCTTAGAGTTTCAACCATATTCATTTATAATATGGCTAATTCAGTAGCTGTGCATAGGACTTCTTGAGTTGTTATTTGAGGTGATTCATCCTTTGAGCCATCATACACATAATCAGTTTTAATTAGTGGCCATTGTTAAGAAAATTGGCCAGATAGAAACTAACACAGTTTTGAGTATTAGAAAGCAGCCATTCTTTATTGCATTGCTGGTCACTCAGGTGATCCTTCCTCTAATCGAGTGCACTCAGCATCGGGTGAACAGAGTTGTTCTCACACACTGATTGCATATTCCTTAACTATCTCTGCTTACTTGATGGATATATATTACTTTATTTTACATAGTCATACCCCTTATCAGAAGTCCTTAAATGGTTCTTTGGGGTCTGTCTTCCACATCTGGTGTCCTTTTTAGGTGGCTGTTCATTGACCCCCACTTTTGAGTAAGGGCAATATCATTGTTTTGCATAACTGCTGCTTGGTCAGCCTTGCAGAGCTGAGCTGGCATCTTGCTTGCGTTTTGTGTGACTTCTGTTTGCCTGAGGTACATCCTTTATCTGCTTCTCCAAGGCTGTCCTGTTCTGTTCTGCTGTCCTTGATAAGAGTTAACGTTGCTGTGTTCTGCTGTCCCTGATAAGAGTTAACGTTGTTCTGTTCTGCTGTCCTTGATAAGAGTTAATGTTGCTCTGTTCTCCTGTCCTTGTCACAGTGCTGGCCCNTGTAGCAGATACTCTGCAGCCGCAGCAGGAGCCGCAGGGGATTGGGGACATGGGGTGTCGAGTTAAAGTGTAGCAAAAAACCCAAAGCAGCAGCAGAAAACAGTGGTGGTGGGCAGCGGCAGCTGCGCTTCCACATACAGCTGGGAGACACTCCCTCGAAGGGGGAAGAGGGTTGGCATCCCAGGTTTTCCCCTGAGGCACCCAAGGAGCTGGTGTGATAAATGACTGAATGATAAATGTTGGCTGTCTTAAATACAGATTTAACATTCACTAGTGATAATATATTATGCAAAAATAGTGTTAAAGTAAAATATAGTTAAGTAGCAATAAGGTTAGAATATATTGTAACCTCGAAGTAG
>VYXC01000048.1:0-14009 GCA_013397175.1 Platysteira castanea
CTGCCGAGTGCTTCTGCCAGGTACACCATGTCTTTCCGCAGGTGACCCCACAAGAAGTCTTCCACATCCTCTGGTTTCTTTTTCATCAGGTCTAGAACTGCCTGGGAGATGGGCCCAGTTCCCCTGTTTTAGCCCTGGACTCGTCTCCTCCCAGCGCTCCTCACGGTGTGGGGGTGGCTCACCTGTTTGTCAGCCTGGACCCCCAGCAGGAGGGACGAATGGAGCAGAGCCCTCGCCAGAGCAACGCAGGCAGGTGACAGGCACCTCTCCAGCTCATTTCTCCGTGACAGGGGGCTCTCCAGGATGTACCCCTGCTCCGTGGTGTCCCCAGTGCTGTGTTCAGAATGAGCAATTACCCACCATGCCTTTTGCAATGGGACCGACCACAGGATGCAAAGACCTTTGCTTTGGCCGGCTATGGTGCCTCCCCCATGCCCGTGGGTCAAGCCCTCTGGGGTTGTGGAGCTGTGAGGGTTGACTTACATTTGCTTCTGCATGAAGCCTGTCACAGGGTTGTGTTTAATTCCCCCAACACCAGCACCACACTGGCACTTCTTCACTTCTGTAGGACGCCCACACTGCGTTTGGAGACACAAGGATGGAGTGGGAGAGAAGGCTGGGAGCCCAGCCAGGAGCTGAAGGCATCCAGCAAAAGCTGAGGGTACCCAGGAGGTTCCTACGTCCTCCACCTGCTTTCTAAATGGGGTCACGTGTGGCCACAGTTAACGACAGGCAGGAGGAGATGCACGACTACGAGCAGAGATCTCCAATCAACCAGGTACTTCCTGCAGCCAGCAGGACATGTCTGGGTATGAGACAATTTGTGGATGAGACTGGCCGAGACCTGGAAGCACCTGCTTCGCTCTGCTTCTCTCAGGGGGAGACACAAATCCCACCTCCATTTATCCAAGCACCTTGGTGGGAGATAACTGGCTTGGAGAAGAACATGACTTGGAGAAGAGCCCAACTGGCTTCTAAGCCTTGCAGCTGCTCTTGCAGCTAAAGGACCACTTGACATGGAGGTGACACTGTGAGTCCACATTAGGAGGGGAGGCAGGGCAGCAGGAGAAGCATTTATAGTGGCCACCCAGTTTGGCCAGGAGGCCAAGATGTGTTTCAAGGTGGTGCACAGGGAATGGGCACCTCTGGGAGCCAGGGGAAGACCTGAGAAGCCCATCCCAAGCTTTTCCCCATGGACAGAGATGCAATAAGAAGAACAAGAAGACAGAACACAAAGACCACCAGCCAGGAGGTGACACTTACATCGGTGACAATCCAGTATGCGCCACACTTACAAGCTACAAGTGAAAGAGGATGTGGTTAGTCTGGCATCTCCCACAGCCATCTCCATGATGATGGCCAGAAGCTCACCAGTGGTGACAGGCCTGACTCCCACCTCCTGACATCTAGCCTACCACATGCCTCTCAAAAAGGGACCCAAAGGCTTGTCAGAAAGAGATCCAATGTGCTTTACCCAGGTGGTGATTATGAAGGACTCAACAGAATGACAGAGATGACCTTCAGGGGTCTTTAATTCCTTCCCTGCATGTCCTGGCTGATCTCAATCCCCCACAGGCACAGGAGCAGCTTGACTCCTCCAGTACTTACTCCAAATCTTCTCTTTCACACCAATTTTCCAGTTCTTCTCATCAACGAGCAGGTCTCCAGGCATGGTGGGAAGGTAGGACCCCTTGAAAAGGAAATACGATAAAAAGTGAGGTGGGGGATAGCCTTGCTCCTTGCCTGCCCAAGGAACTATCTGTGGGGAGAAGGGTCCTCCTGCATGGCCACTGTCATCAGGGAGAGGTTTCTGGTGATGAAACGAGGACCAAGTGAGGAAGCCGGGTCCATCAGACACTGAGATGTGAGACTGGAGTGACCATTCATGACTCCTGAAAAATCACGATTATTTATGAAGTTTGATTCTGGAACTGAATCCACCATGGGCCAAACATGGCCGTTATGGGAAGGGAGAGGATCCAGAAGCGGCTATTGCCTTCACTTCCAGGGAAAGCAGCACGATGTCCTGGCTGCCTCCTGCAGCCCTCAAGTAAAGGAAACAACTCATGAGTGGACAGACCTGAGGGGAAGTCCAGCTCAGGAATGGATGTCTCCACCATCATCTGAGTAACAGAAGACCTTTGGCAGTAGGAGGATGTTTATGCTGGGCTTCAAACCACCTCATCTCTCCCAACAAATCTTTGCCAGGTCAACAGTTCCCCTGGGTCAACAGAGAGATGAGCATCTCCCATAGGCCCTACATCTCATCCACATTGGAACTGGACCAGGATGGATAGTCACCGTCCCTTCTCAGCCCATGGAATGAGAAAGAAAGGAAGCAACAACCTCCAGTGCAACAGGCTGAGCAGGGCACACTGCACCAGGGTGGTGGGGTGGAGAGAGCTGCGTACCTTTGGCCTTGAAACCCACCTTCACCACCTGCGGCTTGAAGCAGATGTTCCTGAGGAGGTGAGTGATGCGGCTTGGGAACAAGGTCAGAGTGAGTGCAGTGTGGAAGACCACCTCCCTCAGGCCTTCGCCATCACCCACAGCACCTACGATCTTCTTCAGTTTGTCTTCCAGGGTCTCGTCTGGGATGGATGGCAACCGGAGGGTGTTCTCCATTTGCCTCACGACAGACTACAAGAGTTGAGAACACCAGATGTAAGTGAAGCAACCAGCCTGGCACCTCCCTGAGAGGGGTCTTCTGGCTTCACTGCTGAGTGTCAATGTCCATTTGTGTCCTCTGGCAGCAGGGAGCTGGACCAACTGTGCATCAACAGAGATGGAACTTCCCTCTTTCTAGGAGGTTCCAGACCAACCACTAGATCCAGTGCAACCAAGAGGATCCAGATCAAACAATGGTTTCAGACCAACCCAGCGGTTCCACAACAACCATCAAACCCAGACCAGCTGCTTCAGACCAGTCACTGGATCCGGACCAACTGATCCAGAGCAAATAATGGTTCCAGCCCAACAACCGTGGACACCTTCTATCAGAGATACAATTGATACTCACAGCCAAGCTCTGTTTTTTCATGAAATCTTTGCTTTTTAGCTGGTTTTGTGCTTTTTCCAGCAATGACAGCATCAGGCTTGTGTTCAACCAGCTGCTTCTCTCCTGAAAAACACCATGCTGCAGGTTGTGATCCTGAGAAGGAAGTGGAAGGGCATGAAGAGGAGATTGGCTGCACCCTGTGGGGGTCCATTGGACTCCTTGGTTGGAAGGGAATCCTGTGAGTCAATTTCATAGGTCTGGAGCTCAGCAAATCCCACCCCCCTCTGCTCTGCTTTGGCACAAGGTGCTAGAGAGCTGACCTACCTGTGAGATTTCTACCCCTTGGGGTAAAATCCACTTCTCCACCTGGAGGATCTTCCACATAGAGGTGAGGCCATAGATGTCACAGAGATTCCTGATGAGGAACACCTGAGGCCACGGAGTCTGAGCCTTCACGACCAGCTCCTTCATCACTTCCACCAGGTCTTGCTCTTCCTCATTCACCTCCACAGTAGGTGTGTTGGGGTCGGCAGCTGGAAAGGAGGATTCTCATGATGCCCAGTCCCTGGTGGTGGCACACCACATGTGTCCTTCCCCAAACCAGCTCCCACAGTTGAGGTTGTGGTAGGAGCCAGGCTGCAGTGGGATCTTCTCCCCACAGGTTGAAACATGGCCACAAGAAAAGTCTTGGGCCCCAGGGGGTCTCTTAGTGCATAGGGAACTACTTGGAGAACAAAGTGTGTCTGTGGACTGAAGAGCAGGAAAATTAATTCAAAACAATATCGATTTTCATAAACCCACTAATTTTCCAGCAAAAAATCTCAGAAGTCAAAATATTTGGATCTTGTTGTAGACTTGTGTGGGGGTAGGTGCAGTCTGTGCTACACTAAGCACCAGGACTCACCAGAAAGCACCTGTCTGCCGAGCACGGTGGCCACGTGCCTGATGGAGAGCCGGAGCTGGGCAATGAACTGGAGGGTGTTAATCCTGGAGACGTCGGGCTTGCAGAAAGCAGCGAGGTCTGCAGTGGAGAGGCAGTTCTCAGCAAGCTGCATGATGTCTTCTTCAGGAGGATACATGAAATCCTGCTCAAGAGACAATTTTGAAGGGTCTGAAGGTGGGTTATAACTGGGCAGCTCCTCCCAGGTACCTTCTCCTCATATTGAAGTTGAACTCCCCCATTCCTCATCCATAAAAAGATGTGGAGGGAAGGAATTCATAGGTTTTAGCCAGGTGGCTCCATGGTATGGCCCTGGTTGGGATTCCCAGCACATCCCAACGGGCACTCACCTCCAGACAGTGCACCACCATGAAGTAGATGTGGTCCATGTGACTTTGGTTGGAAAGTATTTTCTCCTCCATCTGGGACAGGTATTCTTCCAAGTGACCCTTGACATTGTTGAACCTGGGGCAGAAAAGTACACAGAGCATCAGCATCCATGTGGCCAAGGGGGTCAGCAGCAGGGGGTAGGAGCAACCTCGGGCCTGACCCGCATCGCAGCAGCAGCTTCAGGAGGGAGGACTGGACAGTCGGGCTGGTGTCCATGCACTCCTCAAAGGGGGACAATTCACTTTTTGGCTTGTATGCTATGAAAGAAGGAAGAAAGGAAGGATGCCATTATTAGTCTTCCAAGAGTGTATGGTCAGATCTGGGTCAAGTGGAATCAAGTTCTTTTACCCCTTTTTCCTGCCTGATGCTCAGGGTTGGGTTTGCAAGCCACAAACTTTATCAGTTGCTGAATGATTTGGGCTGATGGTGCCTCTCTGTCTCCCAAAAAGTACTGGGTGATGAACTCAATGAAGAAGGAATTGCATTTCCTCCTGAATTTGTTGTGGCAAGCAACAGCTTCCCTGGAGAGCAGAAGAAAACCCAGACTTGTGGTCAACCTCCAACCCGGGAAAGAAACATGGCTCTCTGCAGAACACGGGACCCACCCCAGGGAGAGGAGATGGCTGGTTACTCAGGCACCAGCATCTTCCACTCAACATTTAACATGAAGACACTCCAGACAGGCAGCACTGGGGTACCTGGTGGCTTCTGAAGCTGTGGGTTTGTAATCCTCTGGGAATTCCTCCTTGCAGATCTTACACTGCCTGTTTGCCCACTCCAGGATGCAATGAGTGCAGAAGATGTGGCCGCAGGGCAGCTCCGCTGGGTCGGTGATTTCCCGCAGGCAGCTCTTGCATTCCTTCACACCCTTCCTGAGGCAGTCAAAAGCAGAGGCAGCTCAGTGCTGCTGCTGGGTGGGAGGAGGGGTGTGGGTGGGCTCCAGCCCAGCATTCACCCCGGGCTGGGGGTGGAACTGGATGGGCACTTTGGCCCATCTGGTGAGTGGAGAACCAGGGGCACCCACCACAGCCTCAAGAACCAGCAGCCTCTCAGGTGCCGGGCAGCCACCCCATCTCTGGGAGGAGGACTGGGTGAACAGGGTAGAGAGCCTGGGTGCCCAGGGCAGCCTGGTTTCTTCGGTACCACACATTAGAGAAGTTCTCCAGAGATGATTTATCACCTCCAAGACTGGCTTTTATGCCCTGGCCTCATCAGTGTGGCCTCCCTTGGGCCCAAAAAGGTCCATCCCCAGCGCTGACCTATTTCCCTTACTCTTTATAAACATTGTGCCGATGGAGAAGGACCCCAAAGTCAACTTTTTTCCAGTTCAGACTTACACCAGATACACGACATCAGCACTCTGGTTGCATTTCTTCAGCACTTTGGTCACCAAATCAAAAGTCTCCTCCGGCTGAAGTGCTGGGGCTTGATAGAGGCGCTGCAAGAGATGGACACAGTGCAAGTTCAGCAGGAACATCTCTGGTACATGGAGGACCAACATTCGGGGTGTCAGTATGTCAGGAACACGGGGTTAGACAGCAGAATTAAGCAAACACATTTATGAATCACTTGGGATGACATTTGGGGTCAATGGCGTGACATCTAGGGCCCACACAGTATGCTCCCTGCATGGCCCCTCAGAGTAAGCAACTGGGATCAACCCTTTACATCCCCCAGAAAATCCTCCTGCATTCCAAATCCTTGTCTGGGATTATGAATCCCAACAGCATTTGTTTCTCAGATGGCAATTCCAGCCTGTTCCCATTCCTAAGCTGTCCCTAGAGCTGGGACCTCCTGGAAGGGGGAAGAGCTCCTCCAAGTCCCACAGCCATAAGGAAACACCCACATTCCAGAGGAAGATGAACTGCTTCACCACGAGTCGCAGGAGTTTCTCCTCTATCCCCGTCTCATTGTGCAGCAGGTGATCAATCAACATGTAGACGATGTTGGTGCAGGTCCAGCGGTGCCTGTAAAACACACAACCCCCATGGAGGGACAGAAAACCTCCCAAGGGCCCTTTCCTGCTGGGATCTGACTCATCCCGGGTAGCATGTAGCCACTTGATGAAACAAAGACAATTTTGGTCTTGCAAAATAGTTAGGTGCAGAAGAAACTCTTCCCCTTTTTAATACACTGTTTGCAGTAGAATTTCTGATCTTTTACAGTTTTTGTAATTAAAGCAAAGGAAAACTTCAGTTTTTCAAAAATGCTTTGATCTGAATGAAGGTGCCAGTGTAAAAAAAGAGTAAAATTTACCCCAATTACCCCAGGAGACACCCCATCGATCCCAGATGAAATGCCATTATCCCATGTATCACCCCATTGACCCCAATGACCTCAGGAGAGACCCACTGACCCCACTGACCCAGTATGACACCCACTGACCCCAAGATTTTCCCCAAGGACCAGATGACACCCCATTGACCAGATGACACCTCACTGACCACATTTAATGTCCCTTCCAGCCCAAAGCATTCCGTGATTGTCTGATTCTGTGAAATTCCACCAGAATGAAATAATTTGATTACAGTTAAACATCCATCACTTTTTCTTCTTGGAGCCACTTTGCCATCACATTTGTACCAATGAGGATGGAGCAGACAGCTGGAGGACTTGTAACTCAGGTCACCTGACTGCCAGGCATCGGGGCATCTGCTCACACTGCCGTAAACAGAGAGCAACTGAACTTACAGCACACTCCTCAGGAGTTCCTTCTTCTCTTCGCAGAACTGCACCTGGTAGTTGTCCAAGCTGATCCACTCCACCCATGGCTTGATGGACTTGACACTTTGGAGCCACATGACACAGGCACTGAAGGGCAAAAGCCTGTTTTCTGAGGGCTGCACTTTTTTCAGGAGAACGTTCAAAGCCTCAAGAGTGATACCCTGAAATAACATTTTCGAGGAGAGAGCAGAAGAGTCTTGGTGACACGCTGGCCGAGTGGGTAGTGGGACAGAGTGGAGGGCTGCTGGATAACTAGGTGCTGGAATGGCTTATGGAGGAGTTCATGAGGTGAAGTTAGAAAGAGACAGACTTTTAGGGGTGAAACTCTGGTATCTGCAAACCAGAAGGGGCTTTAATGAGCCCAGCAGCACCTTGAGGTCACCACAGGGAGGTCTCCAAAGGCCTTAGGAGGGACATGAACATCTCCATGGAGATGTGGTAAGATAAGGAAGTGGAGTCCATCTCTGAAGGAATCCCACCCACCTCCAGGGTCGAAGCACCTAAGGGGCCTTCAACACAGTGAAGGCCCAAGTGACACAAACACAGGGATGTCTTACAAATTACATCATATGTAATCAAGCTATGGAAACTGTGAAGACCACCATGTCTGAACGCTGCAGAAGGGTCAGAGGGCAAACCCAGCTCACCATTGGTGGGGGGTCCTGCTCATACATTGCCTGCAGCTCGCTCACGACAGTATCGTTGCTTTTTGCTATGTCAACGAAGAGCTGATAATCATCGCGGAGGTAGAAATATTCCATGTGAAGCCAGACTGGGGAAAAGCTCATCTCCCCCCTGCCCACAGAGGAGCACAGCTGTTTTGCACTGGCCAGGAAAGCTTTGGAGAGGATCTGTGGGTAAAATAAAAGGCATTATTTCTGCTCAGGGTGAGGAGTGGGGTGGGATGAAGGTAGGACACTCGGTGTTGCTGTTCCACCCCACATGAAGTTTTCTAATTAAAAATTGTTCTCACGGTGGAATTAAGAGCAAATTCTGATGCCAGTTGAGGAGTAGCCACAGAGCAGCACAAAGGAGGGATCATCAAACCACCAGGTTTGGAAGGACAGGACAAGGGCCAAAGCCAGTTGAGGATGGTGCCCTACCCAACCCTACTCACCTCATAGACAGAGAGGTCTTGTCCAGGAAAAGCCATCCTGAGAAAGTCGTTGGCATAGGAGCGTAGCAGGGATGGATCACTACCATCAGGCATCCAGACATTCTTGATGAAGCTTTGGTAGAACCCGGCCACGTCCTCTGTTGGTTTCTCAGGCTCATCTAGAAGAGCCAGTAAAGAGAGTTACGGATGCTTAGGGGGGAATGGCAGCTCCTCATTACAACTGAGGTGGATGCATGATTACTTGTGAGGCATGGGTGGCTATGCCTCCATTGGGATATAATGCTAAAGAGATGCACAGCACAGTTCTGGGTCATCTCAGTGTGGAATCTATCCCCCATGGTTCCTCCTCTGCAGCAAGCAGATTTTTGGCAGTTTTGTTGGGTTCATGATCCCCTCTGGAAATGTTACCTTTCATATGGTAGACTTTCTCCCATACGTCATCCAGGTAGGCTTTCAACACCCAGCTGAACGGGAACTGGCAGAAGAGGGAGATGTTGGGGTCTTCAGTCATGGATAAGACAGAAATCTTTGTCTCCGCCGCCCTTGAGTTCAAACAGCGCAGAAAGAGACATTAGGCTGTGCAACAGAGCAGAGGTGTCCAGAGATGGACAACCTCAGAGAAGTTTTTCTCCTCCTTCTCTTTAAAGGAGTTTAGAAATGTGGGAAATGTGGGGAAATTCAGGTAGAAATTTGGTAGGAAAGTCAGGGAAACTGGGCAAGTGCAGGGAAGGAGCTGATTTTGCTGAGACCTTAAACAGCAGGAAAGTTTTGGTGCCAGTGGGCTGACACCAAACACCTTCATGTCATCCAAGATCATAAACATCTTCCCCTCAAAACTGAGCTACTGTTTTCCTAAAAAGCTTTTCCTCTTCTACAGAAAACCACCTCACTGTCCATTTCTACCCTGTCTCTTACTTTCTGGTGTATTTAATTTTTAGGAATGCTTCTTCTTCGAACATCTGGAGCCACAGTTCTGTCAGCAGAGAGCCTTCAGAGATGTGATCCAGGTTGTTGTTGGCATCCACCACAGCAAGAATTTGGGCCAAAATGTTGGCCACAATGTCTTCCAGGTACATCCAGAGTGCCTGCCTGGAAAAGGAGATGACACAGCTTGTCACGTTGCTTCCCAGCCTCCCACTGAGAAACCTCCTCTCCCCAGGGGACCGTGTAAGCCTTGAAGACCCACAAGCCAACCGAAACAACCCAAACACTCCTGAAGATGCCAAATGTGGACATCTAGGCTTGATGCACACTGCCTTTTCTATCTCACAGTCAATGGATGTCGTTTGCTTACAGAAGAGCCTTTTTAAGCAAAACTTCCCCGAAAACGATGCTCTTCATGTTTTGTTTTTCCCTTTTGATTTTATGACTGTCCATCAAGCCCCTACCTGGTTCTAGGCGGGGAAAAACCCGTGTATTTAGACACTTCTTGGTTGTCACATCTTGGTCTTTAAGGTGCCTCACACAGAGCAGTTTTAGGAACAGGATAATGGGACATCGGGAAGGTGCCCTCAGCCAGCATTACCTGAAAGATGTGTCTGTCAGGATGAATTCCGTAGCAAGTGCCTGACGGAAACGCCATTCCCTTGGTTCCTGGATTGGTTCCTCTCGTTCTTGAAGGAGGCAACAAATTCTCTTCCTCAGGACTGTCATAAAGCGGCTGGAAACTAATCACAAAACAGGGTTAAAACCCTCCCAGGGCTTATCTCCAAGCAGGAGACGCCATCAAAAAGCCACAAGAAGTTCCCACCAGCACGGGTTTTTTATCAATCCTATGCAGAAACCAACTCCCATTGGGAAGTGACATCTGTCTGGGATTAAGTTCCAAGAGCTGTGGGTTGGCACCGATTCTGATCACGCACACTGGGCTGGCAGGAAGGTGAAGGAGGCCCTGTGCAACCTTGTCCTCTGTCCCCTGAGTTCTTCCTCTCCCTCCATAACTTTGAGGAACACTACAACTGGCTCTGAATCTGTGATCTTCCAGCCACACAGCTTGTACCATGTGCCAGAAGAAGCCACTTCTAGTTCTTTCTACTCACACGTACCACTGCTGCAAGTGTGGAAGAACAAGTTGTAGAGGATCTTGATTCTCTCCACTGGCCGCTGGCTGTTGTCCTTTTTGTCCTGCATCTGGATCACGGCCTTCTGAATGCACCCTTTGATTATTGCATCCACATTTAGGAACTGTGACTGGAAAAGACAGGAGGTCATTTGCTTACTTCATGTTCCTCTGCCTTTATATAAGCCTAAGGATGCTTGTCCTGGGCCATCATCTTCTCCAGAACTTAGCACAGTGGGCTCCAAGATCTGTACCCACTTCACCATCCCAACAAAGCCTGGTTAATCAGTCCCTGTGGCAGGGATGGCTGCCAGCATCCCTGGTAAGGGGCTTGCTTTGAGGACAGTGGCAAAAGGCTCCTGGTCTTGTGCTGGTTGCTCACGAGGAGGCTGGGAGACCACCACCCTACCTCAACCCCACAGTGTGACCCAGGGAAGGGTCCCAAGTAATGACCTTCCAAAGCAGACCCCAAAATGTCTTCTGATTCCCGACAGTTCTTGCACTACTACAAGAAACTAAAATGAGGAGAAAAAGAGAAAAAATCCTACATTTTCCTGTGGGCAATGACCCAACTTAGTGAGGCTTCCTAGGGCAGCAGGATCCTCTGGAGAACCTGGAATCATGAACAACCTCGTAAGTCAACTGTCACAACCCCAGCAGAAGACCCTTCCAGCACAGGAGGGGTTGGGATTGCACCGGGGTGGAAGCTGCCCAGCTGATGGCTGGAGACCCTCAGGGCGGGTGAACAATTGCCTGGTCACCTCTAAGCAAGAACACAGATTCAAGGAAACTCTGAGAGTTGACTTCCAGTGATGGACCAAATAATTTCTGCTGCTTGCTCAAAGATTTAGTCAAGGAATGGGAGTCACAAGCACACTGACTCCATACAGGTCTCCAGTGACTCCATAAGGAAGTCTCCAGTGGCACAGCTCATTTGCCACTGTTACCTGCTATCACTGGTCACTGTTATCTGTTATCTCTTAGCTGCTGCTGCACTGCCCCAGCTGGCCCATCAGGAAGCAAAGGTGGCTTGCTAGGAAGACATCAGAAGCAGCAAGAGCTCCTGGGATTCACAGCTTGGGATCTGCTTGATCCAGGTGCATTCTGATCCATGGGTAAGATGTCAGAGGATGGGGCAGTGGGTTTCTGGAAGGGACAGCAGAGCAGGGAGGGTAGATTTATGGTTAGACACTTCTTACCCGTCGGAAGCTGCTGCAGGTTGCTGTTGGTGAATATCTCAGCAATGCTCATTTTGGACAGCTGACCAAGATTGGCCTTGAAGTTCTCAGGGGGCATCAAATCATCCAAGTGGATGGACTTCCACTCCCCTGGAGAGGTAAGAGAACGGATCAGTCCATCTTCTCTGTTGGTGCATCAGCTGGTGAGTTTGCCAGCTCAGATTCACCAGCCAAGCAGGGCAGGAAGACAGTGACAGATAGAAGATCCACCTGTGTCCTGTCTACATTGCTTTATTTTCCCTTCCTGCTCTTTTCCCAACCCAAAGCAGCGAGCACGAACTTACCACTGTCGAAAGCCTGGTAGCCGCACCCTCCCCGTACCCGCGGCACTTTGGTGATCAGCACGACGTGCAGCAGGTGGGGGCTGGCCGACCTCCTGAGCTCATCTGTGATGCAGTACCTGGAAGCACCATCAGAAGGTCAGAGCTGGTTAATCCCAGACTTGTGAGACTGATCTGTCCAAACAACAACTGCATCATGCTCTGAGGGCTCAAGCTCCTCTGCTCTGGAGGGTGGGAGAGCTGGGGGTGTTCAGCCTGGACAAGAGAAGGCTTTAGGGATACCTTGAAGTCCCTTCTAGTGTTTAAAGAGGCTCCAGGAGAGCTGGAAGGGGACTCTGGACAGGGGCCTGGAGTGACAGGACATGGGGAAATGGCTTCCCACTGCCAGAGGGCAGGGTTAGATGAGTAGAAGATCATATCAGATGACAAGAACACTTCCCTGAGAGGGTGGGGAGGCCCTGGCAGAGGCTCCCCAGAGAAGCTTTGGCTGCCTCATCCCTGGAAGCGTCCAAGGGCAGGTTTGACAGGGCTTGGAGCAACCTGGGATAGTGGAAGGCGTCCCTGCCCATGGCAGGGGCTTGGAACGAGATGGTCTTTAAGGTCCCTTTCAAACCAAACCATTCCATGTTTCGACCTCCTTTTGAGAGCCCTGCCAGGGTTAATCTCCCTCTGCACTGAAAGCTCCCCAGAAGACATTCCCTTTGGCCATTGTTGGTACAACCTGCTACAGTGCAGGGGCAAACAACACAGTGGAGGCTGGAGCACCTCCCAGTTCAGGTCTCCGGAGAAAAAAAGGTCAGGAGGTGGCAGAGGTTTGTGAGAAGCATGTTGTGCCTGGAAGAAGGAAGAAAAAGAGAAAAAGAGAAAGAAAAAGAGAAAGAAAAACAAGAAAAGGAAAAGGAAAAGGAAAAGGAAAAGGAAAAGGAAAAGGAAAAGGAAAAGGAAAAGGAAAAGGAAAAGGAAAAGGAAAAGGAAAAGGAAAANAAAAGAAAAAGAAAAAGAAAAAGAAAAAGAAAAAGAAAAAGAAAAAGAAAAAGAAAAAGAAAAAGAAAAAGAAAAAGAAAAAGAAAAAGAAAAAGAAAAAGAAAAAGAAAAAGAAAAAGAAAAAAGAAAAAGAAAAACAGGGGGAAAAAGGGATGAGGGGAAAATGAGGAGGAGGAGGAGGAAGAGGAGAAAAGAATAAGCAGGAAGGGGGGAAGGGGCAGGAGGAGAGAAAGAAAAGGAGGAGGAGAGGAGGAAAGAAGGTGAAGGAGGCACATGAAGACAAGGGGGAGGAAAGAAAAGGAAGGAAAACAAAGGACAGATGAAGAAGAATGGACAAGGCAGGCTGCTTACTTGGCACAGGCCAGGAGTCTTTTGCTGCTCTGTGGCTCGTCAAAATGAAACTGAACAAGGAGCAATCTTACTTCCTGTGGCTCTTTGAAGACATTCCTATAAGAAAATGGCCTCTGTGATACCTTCTCAAAAGCTCTAACCCCACCTCACTCCAAAGACCCTGAGAAGTGGAAATCCCCTGTGAGGTTCATGAGAAGAACTCTGGGATCCCACCTAAGGTCCTGGCGGAAAGCGTGTTCGGTGTCAAACTGGCTTAGGAAGAGGCAGTGGATTGGATCTGGGAGATGAAGCATCTTTCTCAAAATTTCCAAATCCTTCTGGTTCAGCAGCCTGCCATGGGTAGAAACCTGTGGAAAAAATGAAAATCAAAGCTGGTTGTCCTGCTGCCTCACACTTGTGGGTGGGATCCTCTGGGGCATCTCTGTTGGTACTCAGTGCTCATCTCCAGGCAGCTGGAAGATGCCTCAAGTATCCCAGCCTGAGCAGAAGCTCAGCAGATCCCATCTGCTTCCCAAGGATGGGCAGAGTCTGCCCTGGCTGCAGGTGACTGAGGAGACAATGAGAGCGGACATCAACCCATCCTTGTCCTAGCCTAACCAAGGTCATGGGGCCACCATGCTACCTTGGGACACAAGCAGCAGCCTTGGATGCTCAGCCAAGCCCAAGTACCTGCAGGCACAGCCCAGGGGTGCTCCCTGTCTCCTGTTGGTCCACCATCTTCCACAACAGGCTGGCCAGGCTGCTGTGCTTTTGCTCTGTGAAATACAGGTCCTGGATCTGCTCAGCATCCTCCAGAGTGGAGTACTTCAGGCGCAGGATGGAGTCTGGAGTGGCACACTGCACCAGCCGGCTTGTGGCAGTGGAGAAGACAAGGTCCATGTAGTGCTTGTGGTCTCCGGAGTCAGAGTCCTTGGTGCTCTCCAGCAC
>VYXC01000049.1:325-23597 GCA_013397175.1 Platysteira castanea
TGGAATGTAGGCAAGGGTCATCCCCCTTGCAGCTCCCTCCAGGGTCTGCACCCCCACCCTGCCGAGCTGGAGGGACAAACATCCCGCCAGCCAAGTTTGGGAGCAGCCACATTCCCAAAGGCACCGGGGACCGAACCGCTAGAGGGGGACAGATCCATAGCGGGCGATCAAGGTGTCCCCAAGCAGCCCCAGCCCCCCGAGCCGCCCCCCAGCTACACACCGCAATTAAAATGGAGGAAACTCCTGAAATAGAGCCAAACAGCGCGGGGGAGCAGCGGCTGCTCCCACTTCAGATGCATCCAAAGCATCTGCAGGCAACTACAGCTCTGTGTTCCCAGGAAGCCAGTCGCATGCCCACCTGGCTCTGGACTGTCACCAACTGTGCCACCAGTGACACCCTCGGGACCCTGGCACCCGCAGGCAGGAGTGTGGCCAGTGCCGCCATCCCACCCTGTGAGACCTTCCCGGCACAGCTCACAGGCCACCCTGAACTTCCTCACCCATCCCTGAGGATACCATCCCCATTCCTCACCAAATTCTCTCTGTGCCCCTTGCCCGGTCAGGTACGTGGGCGATGCCACACCAGAGGCTTTGAGGTGAGGTCCTGGAGACAGGATCGGCACTTCTGGGAGAGCGTTCTCCTGTTCCTACAATCCTTGGTGCTCCAACAGCTCCATGCAGAGCCCAAATATAACCTGTTTATGCCAGGCCACGGAGGTCTGGCTTTAGATGTGCTGTCAGCTGCCTCACGACCATCCTCCTGTCAAATCCAGTCATGGAAACCAGCACACCACAGAGGGGTTAGGGAGGATGAATGGAAGCAGTCCAAAGACAACAGGACCTCTCAGAAATACCCTCTTTGTCATTGATCCTTCCAATGACCCCCACCACGCTCAGGATTTTCAGACAATTCCTGCCACAGAGCTGGAAGCACAGCATTGTCACATCCAAAGTGTCACGTCCCGCCACGTGACGCTCCGGGCTGAACTCGTGACAGGATACACATTTCTCCACGTGACCCCACAGACAGACATCCTGAAATCCCCATCACCACACAAGAGGCTGTGGGAAAAAGCAGCATTTTCCTGCTCCTGGTGTGCCTGGGGACACTGGATGAGCAGATCAAGGTGCCAGGCCTGCAAGTCTGGCTGAGAAAACGCCATGTCCTGACTGTGGGGAGCACAGGCCAAAGTGGGGCTTTCCCAGCTTGGCCAGATCCCAGCTCCATCAGTGACCTTACCTGGTGGCACAAGGACAAAAGTACCTGCTCCAGATTGGTGGCCCCAGTGGAAAGTTTTAGCTAGAAACGTCTTAGCCCTTCTCAGGCTTTACGAGCCAACCTCTACTGGCCACTTCCACCACCTCTGTGGAAAATGGGTTTTGGAAGTAGAGGTTTGCGTGGTTGGACAAACTCATCCCACTTTCTCCAGCCACTGCAGGTTGGTGACTCAGGATCTTCATGCCATCTTAAGGATGCCAGTCCTGAGGGATGGAATCCTGCAGCTCAGGATACTTCCAAACCTCCAAGGACAGCCAGCTTTAAGGAGCAAATCCTCAGGGAACTTGTCTGGGGCCACAGGGGCAGGTGGGTCACACCAAAACCACAGGCACACCTTTACTACCTCCAAAACATTAACAAATTCTTGGATCGGGTCTCAAACTCCAACTGAACACCAACAACCTTGAAGGCTCTGCCTTCAAAACGCTCAACACCAGCCTGCTTTTGTCAGTCCAAGGGTGAAAAACACAGAGCCCACAGCTCAGGTTCCTCCAGAGCATCATACAGGGCTCAGAAACACAAGTGTCACGTTCTCAAAGGTCACAGCACACACAGGACACCTGAAAAGCCACAGGAAACCAGAAATGCAGCCCCTAAAAGCACCTAGACTCTTTCAGCCAAGACCCTGGGACCCCAGAGCTGCACCCTCTGCTCCAAACACAGCAGAACTCTGGATTTACCCAAACAACCCACAGAAAACACCCAGGAAACAGCACTTGGAAATAAAACCAATGGCAAAGCCAAGGACACATGCATGGCTGTGTCTGGATGGCAGCTTTGGTACAGGCAAGCAGCTGTACAGATCACCAACAGCAAGGAGAAGAGCAGAAGGAAACTTTTGAGGGAATAGCATGGATTTCTGGGTAATAGAGTAAAGCTGACATTCCCACTTCAGCACTGAAATGGCTAAAACACCACAGCTCATTGGGTCAGCTCAACAGATGAAGGGAAATAAAATCCAAACAGCCCTCACCAGCCCAAAATAACTGACTCTCGTAACTCCAGGTCACACCCTGGGCAAACAGCTCAAAGGAACAAAGCCAAATCCACCTGGGGCAAGGAAAAGGCTGCAACTGTCACAGAGTCCACAGCCAAAACTGGAAGTGAACTGCATCAGCAACGAGCACTCCTGCACTGACAGCCATGAGGGACCCAGCCAGGGCCCAACCACCCTCCTGCTTTCCCAACCCCAAACCCCAGGGCTGTCCCTCAGGTGTAACATCAGCCTCACACAGAGGAAGAGGAGGACACCAGTCCTGCCCCGGGACAGGGGCAGGGTGAAGGTGAAGCCCAATTTCCCCGTGGGAAGTGCCTTGCGCTCGCTCAGGCCTACCTTGACGTCAGCGATGAGGGCGTCCTCGTCCTCGATGCCGGTGGGAACACACTTCTTGTGCAGAGGGAGCGACTCCAGCTTGTCCACGAGGCAGCGCAGCCCTTCCAGCTCAAACTGGGTCAGGTGCACCTTCCTGCTCTTGCGGGGGCTGCCCCCGCTCGGGTCCCAGGCCTGGCCGTTTTGGGAGCCCCGGCTGGAGTCGGAAGAGTCTATGGAAGGGGTCTTCTTGAGACCCGGCAGGCTGCTCCGGCAGCTCCTGCCCAGTTCGTCATAGTCCACGTTGGCACCGTTGGCGATGGGGCTGGTGAGAATGGACCTCCTGGTCGTGGGGCGCCGGGATTCCTTGCCTGCTCCGTCCTCATCATCCTCCTCCTCCTCCTCCTCTTCCATGTTCACCGAGTCCGAGGAGCTCAGCTCCATATCTGTCACGATGGAGAAACAGGGAAAGCAGTCACAGGAGGTGTTCAGTGTGTAGAGGGATCACCCCCAGTCACCAGAGATGCTGGAGCAACAGATATGTATGAGGGGAAAGGAACAGAGGAGCTGGAAAAGAACAGCTAAAAGCCCTTCCCATTCCTGGTTTGTTTGTGGGAATGCAAGGCACCGGATACGGAAAAACGTCCCAGAGGAAGAAGCAGCAAATACCCTAGACTGAATTTCGTGCCCTGGACTCAATTTCATGGAATTGGGTTGGAAGGGACCTTTAAAGGCCACCCAGTCCAACCCCAGAGCCATGGGCCTGGACATCTTTCATGACATCGTGTTGTTCAAAGCCCTGTCCAACCCCATTTTGCTTCGGAGAGCTTGGGATCTCCAGCTGAGGGCTCAGGACCTTGATGCTGCCTCCACAATGCACAAAAGAAGATTTGGACCCCTGCGAGGTTGCTGAGGCCTTGCAAGTAACTTTGTCAGCCCTTTAAACCCTGTGTGCAGAAGGCCCTGGCCAGCCAGAGAGAATTCCTGCCCACAGCACCATGGTGGTCACTGCAACTTCCCCCCACCTCTTCTGTGGTGGCGTGCTGGTTTCACAGCTGTGAGGAACCTGGGCTGTTGCAGGGCCAGAGGAGGAAGCACAAGTCTGGCTGGTTGCGACTTGAGGCTCAAAAAAACCCCCACCTAGCCCTCCCCTGCCTGCCACGCTGCTGAGCCAGTGCCTCAGCAGGAGGGTGTAAGAAGCCAGTTGGATCGGGGCGAGGAAGGAATAAGGGCTGGACTTACCCATGCTGAGGGATTCCTTCTGGAAGTCCTTGGTCAGGTGGGAGCGGCTGGTGATGCAGTACACGTAGCGCTCCAGCACGTACCAACACATCTCGTAATAGAAGGGATAACGGAACTTATTTGGGACCTGCAAAACAGGCAAGAGGATCTGTCAGGCCTCCTTCCCCACTGCTGCTCTCGGATGCCACACCAGGTCTGGCCCCAGTGTCCAGCACGGGTGTCCCACAGGTCCCTACCCGCGTGCGGTCCTCGATGCTGTAGATCCGGAGCTGCATAGGGATGTTGAAGCTGTGTAAGAAGTTGCCCCCAAAAACCAGCGTGTCCATGGGGGTGTACACAGCATGGATCCAACCTTGGGGAGAAAGCAGAGTTGGAAGAATCCTTCTGATCCACTTCGCATAGTTTTTTTCTGTCACCCTGGTGTCATCCTAGATTGTTTCCTAATTGCGTTAGGCTAAGAACACCAGCACCAAGGGAAACAGTCTTCCAAAGTCTGTTCCTACACTCAAAACACCCTCAAAATAACTCAAGTTCCAGCCCTTATCTCCAAGGCTGAGCAATCCAGCCAGGTCCAACATCTGGGGAATTCCAGCATGGGTTTCCTTAAGGCAAAGCCACTCAGTTCAAAAGAGGTGTCAGTTGTGATAACAGGACTCAAATGAGTTGAGTTGTGCAATCCCTGGTGTTTTCTGTTCCTGCTCCTGCTGTAAGCCACAGCTCTGCCGTGGTGTCACGAGACACCCAGGAAGCTGAGGAGCTGCCTTGGGCCAGCCTGTCCTCAACCTACACTGCTCCATGTGTCGACATGGCAGGATCTGGGAAAGCCTCCTTTAATAATTAATCAAATGTGATGTGAGCCAGCCACAGCTTTCCTAACACTTGGGCTGGATCCACAACACCATCAGAGGCATGTTTTGGGAGGTGGCAAGTGAGAGGACGGGGCCACATCACATCTCTCTCTCCCAGTGACTCACGAGGGAGCTAAATCCTGCCCGTGTCCCAGGAGTTTCAGTGTTGCCACAACCCTGGCCAAGGCCAGGATGCCCCTGCCCGCCCTGGGGGTACCTGAGGGGATGACAAATGTGTAGCCCTGCTTGAGCTCGATGCGCTGGCACTCTGACACTCTGTCCCCAAGGAAAATGTCTCCCTGCTTCCCTGAGAGAAGCCAGTTTTCATAGAGCTCCAGGTTCTGGGGTGTGGGAGGGATCAGCCAGAAGATCTGCAAATGAAGACAACACGCTTATGTAAGTCATCACATAATGAACAGCTATGGCTTCTTCCCAACATCTGAATCTCTTCCTCTCCCTCAGAACTTCCCAGCAAAATGACTTGGACAGCTGCCCCCCTTGAGAGGACAAGGTCTTTCCCAGCCTGACACTGAGTGCTACAGGTAGTCTGAGCTTGAGATGCTTTTAAGGTATGATTTACATCAGTGTTTAGAGATACAGAACCCAGGAAAGCCACCAGAGTGACAAGGAGATTCACCTGAGTTACATTTACCATGTTAGAGCTACACCTGAACGAGGGATTGGCACCTGTCTGGTCTCATGCAATATAGACAAGTTTAGGGTGGAAAGACTTCAGTTTGCTGTTTGGGACCTGCATCCTCAAGGATTTACACAAAAACAGACCAACAGCCACTCTCCTAAAGGACCTGGTGCTGTCCCAAGAGGGACTGTCCTACCTTTCCCCCTCGGTGGATGTGGTACCACACAGAAGTGCCACCAAAGTCCACGTGGAAATCTGTGTAGCAGCCCTTGACACTCATCAGACAGTATCTGGTGGAAAACAAGATGAGGAGAAGGTGAAAATGAGTGGTGATCCACATGTTGGAGCAGACACGACACGTTCCAAGGGAATGGGCCCCCCAAACCCAGGCCAATGGCTCAGAGCAGTGCCACACAGCTAAAGGGGATTAAATAACTGCCTGCAGTGGCTTCACAAGTGTCACCCACCAAAACAAACAGGGAGACTGTTCCTCCCCCTTCCCCTCGGTACAAACTGCTGCTCCCTTGCGCAGTTTTCCTGCAAGAGATTGCTTGCTGCCTGCCAGAGCTGAGGAAGTCACTTACTTCTGCACCTTTGGATACTGCATCTCCAGGATGGCATTGGTAGACTCTGTCTGACTTTCCTTCAGGTGCCTGGGCCACATGTTATCAACCCAGTCAATCAAATCCACCTACGGCAGAGAGGTGGGAGACATGAGCAGAGAAAAAAGGGGCACAGCAAAGCCTTTTGCTCCACCCAGGCTGGCAAATCCCTTTTTGCTCCTTCTCCACACACAGAAACTTTCCCAGTGCCACTGGGGCAGTCCCACACATCAAACACTTAATAACCAGGTGTTCTGATGCCAGCACTGGAGTTCCATAAAAAAATATGCCAGACAGCATCTCCTAGGCTGGGACTCAACTCCCTAAGCTTCAGGAGAGCCAGAGATGTCCAGGTTCCCTCTGCAGTTAACAGAGAGAAGTGACTGGCCCTACATAGCTGCCACTTCCCCTCTGCTGACTGCAGAGGGAGTTCGGGATGTTCATCCCATCCATCCCACCTCCCACAGCTCGTTTTCCCACAACATAGCAGCCTCCCTCTTCCAGCACACCTCCAGTCCTGGCTTCCTCTGCCCTCAAGAGATTTCAGCGTTTTGCATCAGGAACCCTCCCCTGCCACTCTGTGCAGAGTTCAGACTTCCATGTCCCTAACTGCTGACAGCCAATGAACAGGCCACCTCTCTGCAGAGTGACATGCCAGCAACTTGGCCACGGTCACCACAGCCTGACTGGGAGGTCAGCTCCAGCAGCTTCCAGACTGATAGCCTTGCTGAGCCCACGCATGTTGCGGGCAGCCCCTCTTCTACCACATCCCGGTGCCGGGCTGCACCTCGCCTCCAGAGCCCCAGGGAAAGCAGATCCCTGCGGAAGGAAGAGCCCCGCTCACCGTAGCAGGTCTCTGCACCAGGTTCTCCAGTTTGGTGTGGCTGAACTCCAGGCTGATGACGTTGTAGAGTTTCTCCCGCTCCTCCTCCGGCGTTTCGTAGTAGCGCGCCCACTGCGCCATGGACATCTCGATGTCCCGCTGCGTGTTCACATCCATCACATCCACCATCCGTCGGCTCCCTGCCACCACACACACGTCACTGGGACTGTCCCTGTGCACCATGGGCTCCCGGAGGTGAGATCCTCAAGGACCCCAACCACACAAGCAAGTGCAGGGCGGCTCTGGACACTTACCCACGCACAGCCGCACATCGTTCACGCTGAAGTCCGGATCTGGCATCCTGTGGGACAAACATCTGGCTAAAAAAACCATCAAGTGCCTCTGGCTGCACACCTTGTGACCCAGGAACTGGCACCCTGAAGGTACATCTGTGCTGCTTTGGTGTTGGAGAAGGCCACGGAACGGGATCTTTGGGAGCACAGGACTGGGGTGAAACACTAGAATGAACTTCTGGCTCAGGAAGCAGACTTGGGAATAGGATGTACCATGTCCAGAGCTGTTGTACAGCGACTTCTGGCAAAGGAGTCAGGCCTTGAACTAAGCAATCCCAGCTCTCGTTTTAAAGGCTGCTCGTGCGAGTTATCCCAATCCAAAGGCACGGCCAGGGCAGGACATGCAGTATATTCCACTGACACAGCAGAACCACTCCAATGTTTGTACTGGCACCCTTCTCTGTACAAACACTGCTGTCACAGGCAGAGCAGGCTGGCAGCCGTTCCAGCAGCTCTTGACCCAGAGAAGTACCCAAAAAGCTCAGGAGAAATCCAGTTTCAGCCACACTGTAATCCCCGGTATCAAACCTCTGCCCTCCCAGGTCACCAAGCAGTTAAAACTGAGCCTGGCATGACTTCCTACCTAATTCACCCCAGCACAGAACATCCTGCACTGGATGAGATGTCACTCATGCATCCACAGCCAGCTGAGGGGGTTCGGAGCAGTGCTGCTGCTACTGGCTCTGAAAGTTTGTGAGGGGTCATTTATTCCTCTAATCTTTGTATTAATCAACCCCAAAAAACACTGACCCAGTTTACACTTAAGAGCTGCAAACCTCAATGGATGTACCGCAGCAAGAGAGGCAGACAGCAGTTTAGAAGTTCAGAAAATCAGGTTGGAATTCTGGAAAATGCCAGAAATACTACAAATTGTTTGACTCTCTGGCAATAGATGCCTATGTTACTAGGAAAGAAACCCAGCCAGATGTTGCATCAGAGCTGCACTGGGACTCTCTAGACATTTGGTGGAATTCTGATCACCTACAGCCAATTCAGTCCTCTCATTTTCAGTCCAAATGGACTAGGAAGAACGGGATAACTGAGCTGAAAGAGATTTCTCTCTGCTCACTGCACATAAAGAACAGCATGGACACAACACAGTCAAACCAGCTTGGCAGAGCCAGGATCAGATCCCATACAGCGTGGAGAGATGAAGGAATTGGGCCAGAGTCACCCACCACTCCGTGCTCCCAGCACTTACTTTATCCCCAGGCCGTCCGAGCTCCTGAAGATGAGTGGGTCCCTCAGGCCACCCCGCTGGATGTACTCAACTGTGAAATCTGGTGTGGGGAGACAAGAAGAGGGAAAGTTTAGGACAAACTCCTTTAGAGGACTATAGACACACCGAAGTTAGAAAGGATCTCTGGACATTTCTAGTCTAACCCTGCTCCTCACTTTTCTACTCCTTTGCAGCAGTTCTGAGAGGCAGCATGGTGTGTGCTGCTGACAAGCCTCAGACAGGCCCCCTAAGGAGGAGGGAGTTTGCTCCAACAGGCTGCTCCTGACAGGTGAACAGCCTGGATTCGGGTGCTCACTTCCCTAGGAAGCTCTGCGCCAAGCAAGAGATGCCTTGCAGAAGCGCTCCTCCCTCCCGGTAAATCCTCACGAGGGGCTGTGTGATGAAAAGCCATCCCACGGAGCCGTGTGCGTGGTGAAAGGAAGGGGAGACATCCCACACAGCCCCTGAATTAAGGATCTGGTAGACATGTGGCTGCAATTACAGGTGCTGACCCAGGCGAACCCTCCCATTCCTGGCTGCCACGTGTCCCAGCAAGCTGCAGACTGGCTCCGTGCTCTCCAGAGCGAGCAGCTTGCACCCCATTCCCCACACACGCTCCCTGGGACCAGCAGTCCCAAGACAAACCTTTGCCTTCCATGAAGACCACGAAGGTGGAGTTGAACTTGTTGGTGGACAGCTTTTCCTCGAGGTCAAACGTCCTCTTCCCTTCAATCTCATCGTCGGAGATGCCGTCGTCCTCGTAACGCCGCCTCATCGTGCCACGCTGAGGGGAGAACACCAGGAAGGGAAGAGTTATGGACCAGGAGGAACAACCAGAGCCTCATCCCAACCCAGCACAGCTCAGCCACGGCCTCTAGGGGAGCCCACGTCTGTCCTGAACCCAGAGCACACCACTGAAACATCAGCTCTGCTCCTCCTCCATCCAGATTTGTGCTAATTGGGCTGTATGGGAGACAGATAATCACTCCTAATGAATTCCAACACGGAAATACGGGAGGAGTGGAGGGAGGAGGGGAGAGAGTTTAGTGTAACTGAGGCAAAGAACAAAGAATCAGTTACCCACTTTTACAACTGCATCAGTATTTTCCTGCACTGGAGGTAAAGGCACTTGTGAATTTAAATCTCTGCCAGAACACCAGTGATACAATAAAGATTCTCAAGTTTGCATCTTTGGCTGTGCCTGTACACAAAAGGAGATTTATTCCCTTGTTTGTGTGGGGACGAACAGCAGAGGGGAAGAAACACTTTTCTTAGAGGGTCTTGTAAGCACATCTGTACAGGGATTCCTGACAGACATCCTCTTCTGGCATTGCTGGATCTGGAAGAAATTACTGTCCCCAGCTGTTGGCCACCTGGCCAGAGAGCAGAGCCCTGCGTGGGAATGCTCCCTAAATCCCCTCAGATAAAAGGCAACCTGCTCTGAATTAGCCAAGCTGCCTTCCCCTAATTAGAGATATTCCCATTATCAAGCGTGCACACCAACTGCTGGGCCAGCAGACAGCCAGGGACAGGATGGGGCAGGAGGTGACACAGCTGCTGGCACCTGCCTGCAGTAGGGAGGGGCAGTGCCACATCCCCGGCAACACCACCAGAACCCGCCTGCGATGACCTCGCTGGAGAAAGAGGAGTGACTCCCTCATACAAAAGGACTTCTTTAAATAAATTTTTAAAATTAATTAGATGAACCAGTGCAGGAGCACGTAGGGACACACACACAAAAAAAAGGCTTTTCCCCCGCCCCCTCCAACATTTAATTTTAACTCCCAGTTTCAAGCAGGCTGATGGATGCTCAAGGAGTTCCCCTGCCATCAAGACAGAGTCACTCACCTATTGTTAACAGCTCATTGACTGTGCTCAGCTTTCCAACCCCCTTCCCAAAAACATGAACGACAGGGACACAAACACCTCATCAGCCAGGCAGGAACAATCGGCTGCTCCTGAATGGGGCACTTTCAGGAAGAGTCCTCAGGATCCTGCAACCAGGGTCTGTCCGATGGCCCGGAGAATTAAACTATCTGGAAAAGGGCTGCTGTCCTTTGTGTTAAGCCATCCACTAAAGATGAGTGGGTATTCCCGGTTTTAACAACACAAAAACTCACTTTACTTAGAGGTTTTTACAGAGACATTTGTATAGAGGCAGGAAAATGCATTTTAAAAAACACAGACCTATGGGGGTGGCACCAGCAGAAGTGACCCGTTCTTTGGGAACACTTGGAATTTCACACTGCTAGGGGCTGGGCTGCACACACCAAAAACTGGAACTCCCAGATGCTCACTCTGCCTTTAAACTGAGACTGGCTCTTCCAAGGGGATGCATCAACTTTAAGTTAGATATGTAGAGGTGTTATTTAAAATGCTTTTAGTGCTTAAGTGCTTTAAAATGGATGGTTAGCCCACCTTATAAATCACTTTTCCTTAAAAATCTCGGAATCCATGAAGCCCGCGTGGTACTCAGCTTTAAAATGAGGGCACAGAGCATAGAGGGCAGGATTTAGGGACAGTGAGCCAACCTCATGCTCAGCTTTTCCTGAAGAACTCAGCATTTTGGGGAAAGGCCCACTTCATCCTATCCCTTACTAAACCACACCAGGGAAGTTCAAGGCACACCTATGCCAGGCAAGGATGTGAATCACCCTCCAGCATGACCAACGTTTCACTTTTTCCAATCAAGGCAAGTCTAGGACCACAGATCCCAGCAGGCAGCTCCCCGTCATTAATCAGAGGATGAGCACAAAGAAGAGGAGGAGTCTGCAGTCCATGGTCTCACCTGCTTTGGGATCAGGTGGGTGGTGGCTCACTGCAAGACCAGGCTGCTTTTTGACCTGCTCCCTTACTCCAGACACTCACTTTTAGGGGGAAAAGCAGCTCTTTTGCCTTTGCTGGATTCAAAACCTCATCTTTTGGGAGGGAAAGGTTTGGCATGGGAATTCTGGCAAAAAGAGGCTATGTCCAAACCAATTCCTTAATAGCTTATATTTGACTCCCTTGGCTACACTTAACTAGGAGCAAGGGTTACAGCACTGGGCTGGAACTCAGGTGAGTCCCCTTTGAGGATGAACTTTGGGATATCCGGGCTGGAACGCAGCTCCAGCCACAGACACGATGACCAGGCATTGTCTGTCCTTCTGGAAGTGGCACCCAGCCAGGCTCTGGACTGTGTAGAGCAGCTCATTCAACAGAAATGTGACCACGTGGCTGGGCCCGATCTGGATCCTAGTGGTGCCACGGATGGATGCTTGGGATCAGGGAACTGTTCAGATTCTTTTCCCAGATCTCCTTCACAGCACAGCCTCCAAAGCAAACGGGTTGGAACCTTCCACCCAAAGCACTCCACGATAACACAGCCACGTCAGAGAAGTGCAAACACCAGGAAACAGGCAGGAACACCTTAAACTTGAATCCCGTTGCCATGAGGAAACGGGGATGCAAAACACAGAAGGAAGGGGACTGTGTCCTCCAGCCGAGCAAATTCCAAAGTCTATTGCTCCTGTCATCGGCAAAGCATCAGACACAAACCCCCTCCAGCTCCCGGGCAGATCAGCTTTGCCTGTTCCTGTGGGCAGGGAAGAGCCTGGCCTCCTCACTGGCCCAGCCTGGAGGAGAGTGGGATCCCAGCCGTGGCTGAGGACCCAAAAGCACAATGCTAACAGCTCCCATCCCATCGCACCCGGCTGGGGCTTTCATGTCATTATTGTCTTGGCAGGGTGGGGAAAAACAATATTTCAGGGCCTTAGAGCAGGCAGGAGGAAGGAAAGGCTTCTGTGCTTCCAGGCACACGTTATGGGAGAGGCAGCGTCTGCGGGAGTTTTCCCCTCCTGGAGTCTGCAGCTTCCTCACAGCACAGCAACACAAACCACAGACCCCATGTCCCCAAACTGGGTCTCTGTACGAGGATAGATGTGCTCAGTGGGTGCTCCAAGACCCCCTTCCTTCTCTGATGGGCCACACAGGGAATTGCTGCCTGGATAAATAACTGGCTACAGGTGACACCAGCAAAGCTATGACAGACTATTGCCAACCTCACCTCCCCACCATTACACACACAGAGCTGTGCAAATCCTACTGTCAGCACCAAGTCTCACCTCTTCCCGGGAAGAGTCACTCATCTTTGTCCCACAGCTTGCACCAGGGAGGAGGCTTGGCTGAGTACCCCTTCCCAGGACTTTCCTACACAGAACACCAGCAACTCAGAGTCCCGGACTCTTAGGCTAGAACTGCTGCTTCCTGGGAGTGACTCCACTATTTGGGAACCCTTCCAGTATCAACCAGTTCAGCCAGGGACACACAGCATCCCAAAAGGAGATCAGCAGATGTCCCCAAAACTGCCACCTGTGACAATGTTCCAGGTGAAGTTCAGCTCCAGTGAAGCAAGAGACAGAGTCAGGCACATTACATTATCTGTCAGACAACCTCAGCATTCAGCAGCAATATTTAAATATCACTTTGTCTTCCCAGCTTTCTCTTAGGATTCAGGCATTTTTCACCCTGCTGAGAGTTTTACTAAGGAAGAACTGACAAGCGGTCCAAAGCTTTTCTCTCTGTGTCAGGAAGGGTCAAGATAAAGGCAGTTTATTCATCCTCCAAGAGCAGGCAGCCAGCAATTCCTACCTAAGGTAGCTGTCCTTCACCATTCCTTTCTGACCCTCCTGGGTACCATTCAATTAATGGAGGAAATAGGAAGCATGAATATTAATCCTGCTGACAGCTACCCCTTCTATTCTGATCCTTTCACCTGCAGTCTCCTTCACCCAAGGATTCCAGGGAAAGCACCTTACCTCCACAGCAGCACTCTCCAAAACCCTTCTTTGGAAACATCTTTCCATCAGCAAGCACTGCCTCCATGGAGCACAGCTCCCTCTAACAGCAAAGGAGCTGACAGTCAGCTGAAGAGAGCCAGAAAACTCCTCTCCTGTGAGGTTTTTTTGAGGGAAGAACGAGTACAAGGTCACATTTGAAAAAAAGAACAAGCCGTCCTTTCGCTGAAAGAGCCTCATGTATTTAGAGAGTGAAACCAACACACACCACAGTATTTTAGTCACTTCCTGTCCTGTCTGCTGCCATCCCCTCCCTCAGCTCCATCTCCCAGTCGCCAGGAACCCCTTCCTGCTGTGCCACAGCTCCTTCCCCCTCAGGAGACCAGTGCACCCCTCGCTTTTCCTCTCCCTGTGCTTGCTGTCTTTCCAGAGCAGCTTGCCCGTGTGAAGCCTCCCACAACCCTCCTTTATTCCTTTGACATGAAGAATGCATTTCCCATTCCCAATCCCAAACTCCCCTTGTTGCAGGTTTTAACTTCTCCCTGGCTCCCAGTGTATCCATAGAACAGTGTAACTTTGCAGCGCATTTCTTCCTCACCCCATCCCTTTGCAGGTTTACTCTGTTGAAAGGCACCCAAATTGATAATAAATCAACCAGCTCAACTCTCCTCAGTTTAGGAATTTAACTTCTCACATATTTTTACAGCAAACAACTGTGGCTCTTGTCTAGATAAATCCAGACCTGCAACATTCAGATCTCTTGATGGGTGTTCTGATCTCAAGTGAGTACCTGAGGCAAGTCTGGAATTCTGCCTCTGAAACCTTGTGCTGAGAATTCCCAGCAATTTTAGCAGTGGGAAAGGGCTCAACTTCTCCAGGAAGGCACAAGGCAGCCTGACAGGAGGATGGACAAGCAGGGAAGCAGCAAGGCTGTGATCAGACAGACCCAGGGCACAGCAGGTGCCAATGCCAGAACGGGCTATGCAGGGAAGATCTTCCCTCGCCAGTGCTTCCAGATAGAGTGTGAAGAACCAAGGCACCAAGATTATGACACCCAATCAGCAGCCTGCCAGGTCACTGCTTATCTTAAGCACAAGAGCTTTTCCTTTCTATATCCCTCTCCTCTCCAAGCCTGCACCTCCCACTTCAGCTCCTGGGCTGGGCTCTAAGCTCTGGAGCACAAGCAGAGCACAGAGGTAGAAGGTTCCTGCCCTCTGAGCCTCTCCCACCTCCAATCCTGGACTCCCTGCTCCCCCAAATATGGGAGGCACCACTTAGGATCTGAAGAACAGGCACAAACCCCTCAAGAGACGCAGGACAAGAGGAAGCACCGAGTTTAACTCAGGTTTAATGCCCCCACCACCTCCCACTTCTCACAAAACCTGGAGTGCACAATGGGCGTATCCCAGGTGGCACATCCCTGGACAAAGACAGACTCAAAGCACCAGGCTGAGGAGCTAACAGGATCTACACAAAACTGGAGCCCTTCCAGGCTTCGCAGCTCTGGGAGGGATTCCTATCACGAGCAAGGCTGGCAGCGTTTCAGAATGACCGGGGAGAACGCTTTGGTTTGCACTTTTGGGTTATAAAATTGAACGTACACAAGGAGTAATTGGGGAATTGGAGCAAAGCAGGTGGGGAGGGAGCACGGAGGGGCCAAGGAGAGCTCCACAGCTGCTCCCAAACCACACGCTGCCCAGGCACAGCAGCGAAACCACGAGGCAGAGGAACATGCTAGATCAGATCACAGATGGGCAGCTCTGGCAGCAGTCCCAAAAAGGAAACGCTGCTCCTACGAAGGGATGCGGCTCCTCACTCCAGTCACCTGCAGCCTCTGTCACACACAGCCACTGTCCCCACGGGCTCTGATGGCACTGCTAACCCCCAGACTGCCCGTTCCCACCACCAGCCATGGCATCACGACAAATCCTGCCTGGATTCCATGAAAGCCTGAATGAGCTCTTGAAGGACCGTCTCAAACCCATTTCAAGGCTGAACTCTGACCCTCAGTGCTAAAAGCTATCCTTTGACATTCAGCCTTCTCGTTTCTGGAGCAGACTGAGAGAACCCCTGGAACTACATCCCACCCCCTCCCAACCAGAAGAAATCCAAGGAAAAAACCCCGCGTGGAGCCCCTTTCCCTGCCAGGTGTGCCCAGCATGTGCCCTATGCAGTCACTTAGATGAGCAGTACCAGCTCTGCTCCTCCTTTTGCTTTGCACAGGAAGGCAACAGAATCTCCCCAAAATGGAACAAAATGGAGCAAACTGCTCCAAAAAAAGGCTGGCTTGAAAATTATACACATTTAATCCATATTCCCACCACTGAGCCCACACAGACCAGAGGCAGAGACCCAGGACAAGGGATGGACAGAGCCATATGCACTCAGAGGTGCAGCTGATCCAGCAGCAGCAGGTCAGCCCTGAGTGACTTCACTCCTTACTGGGGACCTCTCTGTCCCCAGCACAGTGAAGGATCACAGGACTAGCTTGGATTTTTTTATCAAGGAAGTGCTCACCCTCCGAATTTCCCAGTGTCCCAACCCAGCTCTGCCAAAACCTGTTGCCAGTTCCATCCCATCACCCAGCCTGAGTGAGGCTGGACCACAGGAGTACTGGGATAACAAAAACACAGGAAGCTCTGAGGTTTGTACTGCAATTCCTGCTTAGCTGACACTGTTTTTTAAAGGGAACAGCAGCAGGCCGGCTGCATTGCAGGCTCTAGGGCTGAGGATGCTCAGGGAGAGGGAAAACAACCCAGGGCCATTGGGAAGAACATGGACAATGTGGGAATCCAGCTACTAGGAAGGCTATTTCCTCTGGACTCTGTGCTGTTACACCATCCCTGCATATATTCCCTCCCCCTCAGCTCCATAAGGAGCCCAGCACTCGTCCCTTCCTTACTCCAAATGGGGCAAAGGGGCTCAGTGACACATGGAAATATTTATGCACAGCAAATTAAAGACACTGAGGCAGCCTGACCTTAAAGGAGCATGCACTGCCAGCCCTCTCCTTTCCACTTCCAGCTGCCTCTGCTGGATCCCAAGCTTACAGGTCCCAGGAGCCAGGGGTACATGGAAGAACTAGGGGGACTTTTCTCAAGTGGTATTTTCTCCCAAAGTCTGTCAGGACTGGCTAAAACACAACGGGGCTGTGCACTCAGCTCCCAGCCCTGAGGACCAGCATGAACAAAGCCCACAGAGCCTCTTCCTTGACCTAAAAGGGTGTGTGGAGGCAGCTTTATTTAAACTCTTCAATGTACAGAGCACTGGCTAAAACATGGAAAATCCACTACCCTGCAACCCTGAGCAGATTTCACCCCAAAAACTCCTCTGGTTCAAGTTCCTGGAACTTCCAGAGGGATTCAGAATACCTGGACAGCCAGCTCACACTGTTTACTCCCAGTGCTGTTGCTACAGCGACAGAGATGCACAAGCATGGACACGGGAACAGGACAGAATCCCTGTCCAACAGCTCCATCCTCTCCCCCCATCATGGATTCACAGGATACACTTTGTCACCAGGTCTACCTGAACCACCTCAAGTGGCAGAAAGCAACACCCACAGCCAGCTATCAGTGTTCCCCACCTGGTTCCCAGGAACTGGGAAAGGAGGTAAACGGGGAGGATCAGCAGCCCAGGGAGTTCAGGCCATTGTGGAAGAGGAAGAACAACACCAAAGTTCCTCACGGCCCCCTAAAGGCTCGGCCATCATTTCCTCCTCTGCAACCAGCAACACTCTTCCCTCAGCAGCAGCACCAGAGATCTCATCCTGAAGGCAATTTCTTTCCCTCGGACATTTTTGGAGGACAGGATTAGGGCAGCACCTTGCTTCCCTGCCTTCTGAGCCTATCACTTTCCCACATGTCCCCTTTCTACCCCAAACCCACCCAGTGACCTGTAAATCCCTGTCTGGGTGGCTCCTGACACAACTAAAAAGGCACCGGGGGCACAGGGGCTGCTCTCCTGACTTGTCAGTGTCACCTCCAGCTGGGATAACCCTGGGAAAACTTATTCCTGGGTATTACAGGAACATAAAGGCAGGCTGCAGAGATTGCTTGGTAACTCACAGGTAACTTCAAGTGCTCCTGTGGTGTTTGGCTCCTTGCTTAGTCAGCATTGCAGCTTCCAGGACACACTCAGGGCACAGCCAGGCTCGGGACAGTAAGAATCCAGCAGATATTTACCTCCTGCATCCCTCTCTGCTGAGAGGGAACAGCATCCACTTGGTTTCAGGGACGTATTCTCCCAGGGACCAGCACAGTCATACATCTGGCAGGATCTAACGCTCACAGGGATTTCTAAAGCTTTCCAAGAATAGCCTTCAGTTGCTGCTAGCTTCCACCAAAGCCCTGCCCGGACCAAATCTGAACAGCCCCTGAATTATTTAGAGCTCAATTATTACACCTGGGTCATTTGGAATGACTCATTTGTGGTGCCTCCAGTTTGAGGCATGTGGGAGAGATTTAATAACCCCCCTTGCCTGGGCCCTGTCTAGACTGGGCAGCTGAGGTGTGTCCAGCAGACCAGGGACATTTGGCCAGGCTGGGTTTCACACAGGGCACAGAGGAACTCCAGGAAGGAGCTTGGCTTGACAGGAATTGCCAGTGTCACATTTCAAATGTGGGGAAGAGGGAGCAGGTGATGTAAAAACACCCAAATTCTCACTCAGTGCCTGTTCAAATTCTTACCCAGTCCCTCACCACATCCCATGCTCAATGTCTGCGGGGAGCAGCACAGGCAGGGTCACCCCAGCACACTCATGTGAGTCCCAAATCAGTGGGAGCAGCCCTGGGAAAGCCAGGATCCAGCAGGACTGGCCTCTGTCACCCCCCAATGTCTGGGAGCGACAAACACCAGTAACCCAAAGGGATCGTTACCTGGCAGTGAGCAGCTTTACAGGACAAACCAGGAGTTGGGCTGAACCTGATGGGATTGCTCCTTGCATCCCACTGTTGGGATTGCGAGAAACATTCAAGATGGAGCAACACAGGGAAGGCAGGAAACAGCATCCTCCTCTTTCCTACCTCACCTGATGTAGGCAGCCTGCTCCCCCTGACCTTCCTCTCTCAGCTTTGAGGCCATTTATCCCACAACCTAACCCTATCCCATGAGAAGAACTGTCACAAGTGCTCTGTCAACATGTGTGGGCCTTCCTGGCCCCACGACTTGTGTCCTGCACTGACATCACCCCAATGATGCAGAAAGGATACAAACAAGTTGGAAACCACAAGATTCCAGCTGCTGTGACTCCAGGCACTGGCCAGAGCCAGCAGTGCCATCCCTCAGGCATGGGCTGAGCTGGGATTGCTCCACAGCACGCAGGGCTGCAAGAGAAACCTCGTCCTGCACACTGCCCAGGCTTCATCCCCCAGCTGATGGCTCTGCGTGCTGCAAAGCCCATCCGAACTCTCCCAAGGGATAGCGTGGACACCGACATGTAAGGGCAGGTTTGGTAGCTGCTGTTTACAGGAGAGGCCTCGGCTTCTGGCTGGTAGGGACAGGCAGAGCCTCCTCTCAAATTTCACCCAAGGATCTGACCAGAGGGCAGGGCAGTGCTAAGGCAGGACACAGACTGCCTCAAGCCATGGGACAGAGCGCTTCACTCCCCGGCTCCCCTCTCACCTCCCAAATTCTCCAGCACCCACAGCACCCAGCAGCAGGTAAGTCTCCTGCTCCACAAGCCCATTTCCCTTCATGGGTGTCACGACCCCCTTCACAGCCAAAATAAGGGTGACACTGCACCCGGGGATGGTCACTCGGGGCCAACACCCCAACAGGAGCTGAGGCGCAGCCCACAGAGCACCCATGGCCCCCAAGGAGGGTGAGGCTCCTCCTCGGGCTTTCTCCAGCAGCAGAGCCAGTTTAAGAGGTTCCTACCCCACCCTGTCTCCCCATCTCAGACTTCCAGCCCTGTCAGGTTTGCTCACTACCCCAGCACAGACAACAACTGGGATCAGATGCCTCCCCTCTGCCAACTTCCATCCAGGGCACATCCACGGTTCCCTGAGGCAGTGTTCACCTCAGGGCCATCAGCTCCCGAGGCACTAACTGAAGGAGGGAGAAAACCTCTTCAACCAGCTCTGCCACCCCGGCAATCCTAACTGGGAACCACACCCTGAGATACAGAACTGCTGGGAAGGCCGTGATGGGCAGGATTTGTCCTTTGGATAATGGCACTCCCCTGCTGTGCTCCCAAGCCATTCCGAAGTGATCCAGCACTGCTGCCCTCCATTTCTCACCCTGAACATTGCCACTGCAAGCACACGGCAGCACTCTGGTAATGTGCTAATCCCAGCTTGCAATTCGCAGAGCCTTGCTAGTCTCAGTTCACAGCACGGGCCTGCTGAAATGAGCCCAGGAGCAGGCAGAAGGTGAGATTTCCTCACACTTCCAGCACCCAGGAATACGCCATGGCTCCCCTGCAGAAGTGCAGGCAGCCTCTGTGAGCACCAGGCTGATGGATCTTTTTCTCCAGAGCCTTTAAGGAGCCCAGGCTCCTTGTGAGGAGCTCAACAGCCTGGTGTGACATGGGCTGGGTGCAACCACCCAGTGACAGCCAGCAAAGACTTCCAAGTCTCAGAGAGGGACCGTGGCATTGTTAGTGCCAGGGCTGGACTGTCACTCAGGCTCAGGACACAATAGAGCATTTCAGCTCCTCGGTTAAGGGCCTGCAAAACACGCAACTCCAGCTTGAAATGCTGGCACCTCAGCCCAAGCCCCAAGAACTGCCTCGTTAGGGAGCTGAGCAGAACAACATTCACACTGAATTAGCAGGAAACTACTCCACAGTGCCTGGAAGTCCCATCTCCATTGCTCCCAGTCTCTGGATGAGGAACAAGGATATCCCATAACTTGCTCCTCTGTGTCCTCTTCACACTCGCACAGCATCACCCACTGCCTGCGTGAGCCTCCCAGAGCTCACCAGGACACAGCCTCTCCCACAGATCGTCTTGGATGGGTGCAAGACATCCTCCCAGTGATATCCCTGGGTGCAGAGCAACTCACCCTGTGTTATCCTGAGAGTCAGGGATGGACAGCCTGAACCAGGAGGCAAGTACAGTTAGGGCAGTGTAACCCACCTAATAAAAGTGTCATTGTGCCCCACAGGCACGTGTGAACCGGCACAGAATTCCTGCAGGAGCCTGACTACACCTGAAGCACAGGCGAATTTCTCCTCCAAACCCAGATCTTTCACCAGTGCTGACAAATTCATTCAGAAAATAGACACAACATCAGATTTTTGTTGAACCAGAGGAAGGCAACATTACTGCAAACTAAATAAATTAACACAGAACACTCAAGATTTCCTCTATGTCCCGATGGAAACCAGTCAGGAAAAAGATGCTGTCGGTGTGATTACCTGGCACACCAGAAAACAAACTTTCTGCCATCTCAGATGGTACCATAAAACCACACAATTAATTCAGCTCCTTCACTACCATAAATTATTCTGGTCCAGGTTGCTTGGCCGGTAGGACTACTATCACACCTGGCTTATTTTTTTTAAAATACATTTATTTTTTTGCTACTTGAGCCCCAGTGACAAACCAGAAACACATCTGACAGCAGCAGGAACACACTGTACCACCAACTCCCTGCTTCCCTACCAGGAACTTTTCACTCAGGCCTACTAAACCAGCTCCCAAGTCCAAGGCATATCTGGGATATTCGAGTAAGTCAAACCATGCTTTACAGAAGAAAAATAATAATCTTTCAGGGGTCCTTAAGCAAGGGAGCATCACTAACACAGCAGGAGGACATAATGAGCTGGATGTTTCCAGGAAAAGCATGGCAGGAGGTAGGAGTTAAACCTCACCCACCACGTAGGGGTCATGCCTCCTTGTCTGGGCCTCAGGCCAGCACAGACAACACACGCACACGAGGCCACACAAGTCCAGGTGAGCCTCATCCTGCTGCCCATGTGCCCTCCCAAACCCCTTAAGCACGGAGCTCATCAGCCTGCAGGCATTTATCCAGCTTAGCACATTCTGCTGGAGCCCAGCCCACCTGCACCAGGACACCAACTCCTCCTGATCATTATTTGAGAGATGATAAGCATTTTTAAACTGACACGTTCCTGGCTGATAGTCCCCTTCACCTGCCATGTATTTATCCAGATGTTTGGGGTTAGTCCTGGATCAGTCCCCAGTCAAACCAGCACCCTGAGCTGCATCCTGCACAGCTGTGGGAATAAATGTGTCAGGATGAGGGAGGAGGTGGGACTGCTGCTGATGCCAAATTAAAACATCCACCAAAGCACTTGGGAACTCCCCAGCACCCAGAACTGCTCATCTTGAGAGCAAAGCTTAATGCCAAGAACCACAAATTCACACACCAAACGATTCCAGAGAATTAAAGGATAAGGATTCACCTTTATGGGCAGCACCTGGAAGGTGAGGGTACAGGTACTGCTGTGACTCAGAGAGGGACTCCACCACAGAGCTCCCACTTGCCCTCCCTGGGGGTTTGCAACTCCCTCAAAACAGTGTGGGAGACACAGCAGCTTCCCTCCTTCCCTGGAATCTCTGGGAATATCATCTCAGACTCTCAGAGTAGCTGCTCCCGAGCTGTTCCCAGTTACAGGCCAATTCCCAGACCATGGGATTCATGCAGTCCCAGCAAACAGCAGCACAAACACCAGAGCTCCTGACAGGGCCTGACTGCAGGAACAGCTCCCTCTGAAAGAAAACACCAGGAAGAGACACAGGCACAAGAAAACTGAAGCTTGGAGCTGGAGCTGGTTCTCTCAGACTTCACAGCCACTCAAATCAAGAATGGTAACACACAGTGTTTCAGGTCCTCTGCTTGTCACAGACACATAGAAACTACACTGACACCAGTTCCATGTTCCTATCCCAAAGCTCCTTACCCAGCCTCAGCCTCCAAGCTCCCTTTCCAGAGCTCAGCAGCCAAATTCCCTTCATTAGGGCAAACCTGGTGACACAAAAGGACCACAAAGCCACCTAAGCCAAGCCCACACCTCTGGGCAGGCTGCCGCCATCCACCAGCAGCCTGTCTGGGTTGTTTAACCCTGCTGCCAGGAAAAGCCTTTCCCTTCTCCAGCTGCGATGGAACCAAGCCTGGAATAGGATTGTTTCAGGGCCACTACTGACCAGTCTTTGGCTGTAACGGATCCGTTCTTCCTCGGGCTCCATCTCCGACTCCTCTGAAGAGAGCGAGAAGGACACGCCAGGACTGCTGTCGTCGTCCTCTTCCTCCTTGGAAGCCAGAGGGAAACAGTGAAGCAGGGCACGAGGACACGGGACACCCACACCCCTCACTTCCCTTCTCCTTTTGGGGCTGACCCCACCCCGCTCTGGGGGGCTGAGAGAACTCAGTGGATGAACCCACCCCAACTTTTATGGCTCCTATTCTGATTTAGAATAAACGCCAGGGTAAAGGACTTCACCAGCTCTTCTGTAACACAACAGGAGCTGCAGGGCTCCCACCCTTGCTCCACGCTACCACCAGCAGCTCCACTGGCCCACAGTGGGCTAAGAACCAGGGAAGGTGCTGGCCAACCCTGGTTTCCCCAAAATTAAGCAATGGAGAGCCAACGTCTCCAAACAACACAATCAACTGTCCTAGAGATATCTTGTACGGTAGCACCTGAGAGAAACTACATTGGTACAGGACATCTCCCATGATCATGGAAGGCTTTTGGGACCTCTCCTACGTACAGCACCCAAACGGGGAAGCAGTTAGGGATCTAACTCCTGGATGGAGGAGACCTAAATGCTGAGATCTCCAAATGTGCCACCTTGTGACACCACACACCAACCTGGGAAAACCTCCCAGGGCGTCAGATGGCACCTACACTTTTTTTTCTTTAAAGGGACAGGAACCAACCAAAGCCTGGGTATGGTACGGCTCTTAATCCCCAGGACTACGCCTAAACCAGACCTTCGCGGGGGAGACTCGGGGAATGGGATCGGGGAAGGGGATCCGCCACCCCTTGTAGTGTTACAGAACCGCTATCACCACGTAGAGACAACTCACTCCATCCTGCTCTTCCCCGACCCCCGGCTTTGACAGCAGAGCATTCCCAGCCCCGACAGCACCTTCCCCACCCCTGCCTCCCTCGGAACCACGGCACCAGGACTCCCGGCTCGGCCGAGGCAGGCAGTTTCCCCACACTTGCTGAACTCTGTTTATAAACAACCGGACAACCGGAGCGCAGCG
>VYXC01000055.1:0-19816 GCA_013397175.1 Platysteira castanea
GGAGAATCAGGAAAAATGGGTTGAAATAAGAACAGCGTAATAACTGAAGCAAAGTAAAATATAATAATATTAATAATACTAATGTAATAATATTAGTAGTCTAAAAAGCAAAGACACAGAGAGAAAAAAACTGAGAGAAACAAGCGATGTACAACACAATTGCTCACCACCCCTGACCAATGCCCACCCTATTTCCAAGCAGTGATCATCCCCTCCCAGCCAACTCCCCCCAGTTTATGTACTGAGCATGACATTCTATTTTATGGGATATCCCTTTGGCCAGTTTGGGTCACCTGTCCTGGCCATGCTCTCTCATTGCTTTTTCTGCAGCTCCACGCTGGCAGAGGATGAGACACTGAAAAGACCCTGACAGGAGAAGCACTCCTCATCATCAAGCTGAAACATCAATGTGTTATCATTATCCTCACACTGAACCCAAACCACAGCACTGTTCAAGCTACTGAGAAGAAAATTAACTCTATGCCAGCTGAAACCAGGACATTTAGGGTCTAAGACTGTAAGGAAGGGGAGCTTTTCTTTAAAACCACAGCTCTTTCGGCAACAGAGTTAGTAGGAAATTACTTCAGCCCACCTGAAGTTAGTAGGAAACACCTTTGTGATGAGATCTGTCAGTATGAAATTCTTAAAGAACTGTAATGTAGTCCTGGGAGTGCTGAATCCTCAGTGACCCTTCTCAGGTTCATCCCGATGAAGCCTAATTGCATTAATTTTCTTGAAAGGACAATCCCCATATGAACTGACTCAAGAAGCACTTGGGCTTCTTCCTGGGCTCTAAAATAACTGTTTGGCTGTATTCCCAAGAAATAAAAGCAAAACCTTTCCGGTTTAAGGGATGCCAGCAGAGGAAGGAAGGCAAAAGGAAAATACTGCATCAGACTCCTACAGAATCCACACACTACAAAGAAGGCAGAGGTTGCAGAGGTGCTGCAATGCCACTGTGGAGTGGCAGCCAGCCCACCCTCCCTGGCAGGGAGATGCCCACCCAGCATAAGGAAACGAAGGGAATGGGGGGCTTGGCCGCAGACTCAGGCTGGCCTCAGGCAGAGAAGGCAGAACTTCATTCTCTGATCTGCGTGACTCATGCAGCTAGATGGGGCTAGATCTTTTCCAAGAAAATGAGATAAAAAGAAATTTTCAAGCTTAGGTTTGGTCTTGCTAATCTGAAAATGCACTTTTTATTTTCAACTCACTGCCACAGGCAAGTGAAGAAGGAGTAAGGGTTATGCTGGCAGGCTGTGAGTTATACGGGGGTTCCCAAAAAGCAGCATAGGGCTGCTGTATCTTCTTTTGCATTCCAGTAACTGGCCTCCTTCCTCTGCCTGAGACAGGACATGTCATCTGTTCCCAGCCATCCCAGGGACTGGGCTGCTGGGAATTAGCCAGGCTGTGATCCAGAGGAGTGCCTGGATACCACCTCTTGGGAAAGAGATTTCAAAGCAGGATATCCAGCTGTGTGTACTGCCCCTGAACAACAGGACGGCATGGAAACAACAGCCAGGAGCCTGACTTTACTAAGCAATCACAACTCCTGCAGGGAGTTATGTTGAGCATTGGCAGCAAAGTAAAAATCCAGCTGTTGATTTCCTTTGCTGTAGCATTCAGATGCAGGGCTCACTCTCTTTCCTTTCCATGCAGGAAGGGGCAAACAGCCTGGAAAACACTCTAGCTTCAGGCAATGCTTCACTTCTCATAGACAAACATGCTCTTTACCTTGCTGCTATCTTAAGTAAATATTTCCCCAAGAATGTTGTCAGCTCTCCAGTCTGATGCCATTAATTGATTTCCATTAAATCAGGGGACTGCTTATGTTCCAGATAAAACACTGTCTGCAAAGTGGCCCCTCAAGTCCCTGTAGTTACTAATGAAGTACAACATGGATCAGCTCAGTGCCACTTCCATCTGGTACAACCTGTGCAGGCCGCGTGGGTCTGGCAGCAAAGATGGAGAGAAACAGTGTAGAGTGTCTCTTGCTGGTTAATTAGTGTCTCCAAGCAAATTCAGGCAGAAATGCAGGGTTTCAACTGGTGATAGAAAAATGGGAATAGATGCCAGTGCTTAAATCATACTCAAAAGCACTGAAAGGCCTTATCTTGACCGCTGATGCAAGGTAAGTATCACAGCACTGCTCTCTGCATGTGGTGCTATGTGGCCAAGTTAATGCCTGTCCTATGGAGTCAGGGTTCCAGTGTTCATGTTTCTCATGGAAAAGGTGTATTAAATGGAAAATGCAGGGCCGGGGGTAGTAGCCTGTGTAATCAGCATAGCCTCTGCACGGGTCAGGAGAGCACACTTCAAAACCAAGCTCCCTGCTTGTGTGAAAAGGGCACATTGCAGGATTTGCATGTGCCCTTCTGCTGAGCTCGCCAGGTTGTCACGGATCTTTTGCTGCTTCCATGACTCGCCAGCCCCTCCTCTGGCTCCAAGCATTTGAAGCGGAGCCCTTTGGCCAAACAGTCCTTGCTGAAATGTCAATACACTACCGGGACTCTGGCTTGCAGGGTTCATCATGATTTCCAGGCAGTGTGTGGCTTTGTTCCTCTGCTTTCTGCTACTGATCCCTCTTTCTCTGGATGCAGGTATGTTGTAGGATACCGCTGTAATTATCTTTACTGGCAATGGACCTCTTTCCTGTTACTGAAGTGATTTCCACTGCAAATTTTGGGCACTGTTGCGTGTTTGTCCAGTCTCCTGCTGTGCCTGTGCATTATTCTAAAGCTCTTCTTTACTCTCAGCAGTGGCTCCATGCACTTGTTCTGCCAACTAAGGAAAAGCACCTCTAGACTGCTAAATTATTTTTTGGTGCACAGACAGCAGGCAAAAGACCAGCTGTCTACATGAAGAAAGGAACTGGGATTTACTGTTATTTCATATAGAACTGGGGCATTTTTCAAAGCAAAGTATCAATAGCCTGTCATTCAGCTGATGAGTAATTAAAGAGGGGAAGATCCACCCTGTTTCAGCAGCAGTAGAAGGCAGAGAGGAGGTAGTTCTTAAGTGGCTCAGTATGTGTCCAAAAACCAGCTCCCAAATTAAGAAAGCAGATCCAGTGCTCTCAGATTCCCAGTTAGCCATTGACTAATGGGTCTCCTGTGTTGCAGTGATGAAAGGTGGAAAAATAGGTAGCAAAGTCAGAAGTGATCCAATACAAATAAGTGGATAATGCCAAAATAAGAGTGGATGGACGTCCCCAGCCATGTGCTCATCGCCAGTCATGTGCTCAGGCATGCTCCTCTGTCAGTCTGTGCCCATGCACTGATACATGTGCCATGTATCTGCAGTATAAGGTTACTTAAAACCCTTTAAGGAAAGCCATATCAAATGCATACAGCGTGACGAAATCAAGGCAGGAAGACCCAGCTGACATTCCTATAATGACCAAATGTTTATGAAGCACCCAGGGATAAATTCAGTGCACGCCACACAATACTTTATTCCTCTAAGTAACTTTGAAATACAGGGGAAAATTACCACTGTTCTGCATATAATTATGCAAATATCCTGATACTTATGCAAATGTTTTTGCAGACAGCTCACAGCACTTCAGGCTGGAATAAACCCTCTCAGCATCTATGTTTGAGTGTATATTGGTGGGGACACATGAGTTTGTCCTTCAGCATCTCTCAGGGCCCTTTCAGCAGGGAAAAGATAACTTCCGCTCTTTCAGAGGGAATGTTCTGGGGAAAGGCAGGAGATACGCATCAGCCTCAATCCCCAAATCTACCCACAAGCAGAGGTGAAATAATTAAAGTGCTGAAATGTAAGCTGTTGGCATGAAGCTCCAGAAGCTCCCCTACTGACATAAAGGAGAGAATAAAAAGAAAGAAGAATAATTTCAAGACATTTTCTGTGTAGTGCATGGAGCAAAAGTACACATCAGCACTCCAACTTCTTGTTCCTTATCCTGAATTATACTGGGAGAGCATTGTTGTGTGATGTGCTTATGTCCTGAGGCTGAGGAGCAGGTCAGCATGGTGACAATGACATTAGTGTTTCCAGTGCACACTTCTGCCAGTTGCAAGTTGATGCAGTTCTGGGAAATGAGCTCTGCTGATGCCTGCTATCAAACCTTCATACCCAATGTCTTTCCAAAGCATGGTAGAGACACACAAGAAGACCCCTTCATGGCTGCAGTCTGGTGAGCTAGGAGCCATTCACAGGCTCCACTAGGAAATGCACTCAGCATGGTCTAGCCTTCCTATGTACCTTATCCACAGAAGAAAACTAAAGATAATATAATAAAGCAGTGGTTCCTAAATTGCGGTCTACTAGTGGTGGGATAAATCCCTTCTTCATGTCCAGTAAGTGGAGGGGTGTGAAATAACATATGACTGTGGGTGAAGGCATGACTGTGGCCCACCTGTCACTGTGACTGACTGTATCAAGAACAGAAAAATCAGATTTTGCCAGGTACACCAGTTCTAGGTAAAGTGACACGGGCTTTGCAGCGGCTACAGCTGTAAGAAACTGCTGCACATGTTAAGATGCATATGACATGCAACAGTACCTTAGGAGCCACTGACATACATACAACACACACACACACACACACACACACACACACACACACACACACACACAGAGCACTGTTGTAATACGGCATCTTCTCCTAAGCTCCAGGATCTCTAAAATTCCTCTGTTGTCACTCTATCTGTGAGGCAGGCCAGAGAAAGGAGACTCTTTCACATTTACCCATTTCTTTTCTAAAGTGTCTCAGAAAACCCCTGGGAAACAGAAAAGCTGTCAGGGGAAATCATCTCCCCATCCTCTCTGTCTGGCAAGCACAGCTGTATGACAAACTGAACGTGCTGTGTTTTTCAGTCTTTCTAAAGAAGGAAGAGGCAAGCAGAATTTTGCAAAGGCAAAGACGAGCCAACAGCATCTTTGAAGAGATAAAACTGGGGTCACTAGAGCGAGAATGCGTAGAAGAAAAGTGTTCCTATGAGGAAGCAAGAGAGATTTACCGTGATGTTGAAAGGACAGTAAGTAACACAGTGCTGGGTGAGCACTCATTGTCAGAAGGACTCTCCCTACTCAAGGGTGTGCTTTGACACTTTAAACCACTAGAGTTAAAAAAGCATTTGTGTCCTGCTGTTTGCATTTTTCTTTTATATTTACAGGAGTACCCAGCTGTGGTGAGCTGCAGGATGGCACACTGCATGGGCAATCCCAGGCAGTACCCATCTAGGGGACGGTGGCAAAATGGATGCTCCCTAAGTCATCTCCCCAAACCCAGTAATGCCTGCCCTGACAATACTTTAAATTATTATATTGTGCGACATCTTTTTCAGTCAATCCCACCTCAACTACACAGAGCTTATTCATGGATGATCCATTTATGCATGTTAAACAAGGCCCTTCTCTATTAGTACATGAAAATAATGTACAATCTAGAAAATAGAATATTTTATGGATATTAACTATCACAAACTATAAAGGCAGAAGTAGCACCACTCTCACTGTCTGTAACCCATCCTGTGCAACAGGGCTGTAAGACTTGAGTTGACTTTTCTTTAATTAAATCTTGCATCTTTTTCTTCCAGGAAGAGTTCTGGCGCTCCTATTCCGGTACGATCATTCAGGAGGTTCTAACAGTTGTGGAACACTCCCACTGCTGCAGGTCTTTGCATGAGCTGGACTGACACTGAATGTTTTACAGACCCTAACCAGTGTGCCTCCAACCCCTGTCAGAATGGCGGGATTTGTGATGACCAGTTTCAGGATTATGTTTGCCGCTGTCCTGTCGAATACGAGGGCAAAAACTGTGAAAAAGGTCAGCTGTGGCATAACTTAACAAAATAAAAATGCTGTTATTAATTCAAATCCAAGGCATTGAGATAAACAGTAGCAATCATTAGAATTCTGGATTTGGACTTGATGATCCTCATTGGCCACTTCCAACTCGGGATATTCTATGATTCTGCAATTCTGCATCATTCTAGCTGTGACAGCTACTGTGCATACTGCTTTTGGTGTTGCATGACGGATCTAACCAGATAGCAGTCAGGCACTGCAAGGCAGTAAGATACTTACTGCCCAATAATGACTTTGTGAAAGAAAAAAAAAGAAAAATTGCCTTTTGTGTACCATCCGAGAGAAAAGGAGGAATTATTTCTTACTCAGGTGCTGAAGTTACTTTGACTTAGAAGCTCGATGCAGTATGTAAGTGAGAACTGCACTGCATATGCATGGTACAAAGCCCATAGGGAAGGATCCAGTGGTTTATGAAGTTAATACACATCTTTCCACTGATTTCAGAGGACACTGCACATTGAGTGTTACATCCTCAAAACACACACAGTCTGGACAAGGGCTAGGCACTCATCACGTCTAGGCAGGCAGACTCAACAGTCATCACAGAGCATCCTCTTACTAAATGGCAAAATACCAAAGAATTATAATTTTTCAGTCATACATTACGATGGTTACCACACAATTACAATATCTCCATTCTTGAGACAGCTCAGGTACTGTATAAATGCTGACTGATTTAATTTTAGGTATATATTTCTTAAGTAAAGCCTATTCTTCCCTAATCCCTGGAGATCCAGGCCTACCTAGCTTTTGATGGAAGGCGCTTTTGATGAAGTTGCACTGCACAAATCACAGAAATCTTTTTTCCTGCCTTGTTTTCCTGACAACATTCCAATTGCAAGTTATCAATGCTGAGCACAAAAATCCAGGTCTTGAAACCTAAATGCTCTTTCTCTGACTTCAGCTGTGGCTGACAAACTGAAGTGCATTTTTGACAACGGTGGCTGCAAACAGTACTGTACTGACAGGCACTCCAGGAGACGACTGTGCTTCTGTGATGATGACTACACTTTAGCGAGTGATGGCGTGTCCTGCATCCCTCAAGGTAAGACACTACCAACCTCATGCTAACTCTAAGCCATCTCTGGAAGAAAATTTTCAATGTGTACATATCAGGAGGTGCAATGCATAACCCTCAGATACCAGCTCCTCACCTCTTCTCCATGGGCAGAGTCTGAAATAGTGTATTTGGCTTCTGGTGCAAGTTAGCCACCCTAGAAGAGCAGTTGCCAGCATGCCCACCAAGCAGAGATCCTTCTGGACTTCTTCCTGACCCCAGAAGTCCCCTACTCTGGAATGTGGGAAGTTCAGGTTTGACCATCTCACCTGCTCAGAGCTAGGAGGAAGCTGAACCTGTCTCTTCCTCTGGGAGCACACACACCACTAGTCGAGTAGAAAAAAACTGAGCAGTGGAGACAAGCTCGTCACCAGGTGATGTAAATAAAGCAGGGCAGTAGGTGGTCACGGATTTTGGGTCAGGCTTAGGGGTACCTGGTGAGTGGAGGGGCTCTCAGCCTCACAAGTCCTTTTTTTGTATTAGCTTACACCCACAGTAGGAAAATACTTCGGGGGCAGATTTGTTTTACTATTGTGTCTCCAATCTGAAATTGTGACTAGGTTTTATTACTATATTTATTTCAGCACAGGAGTCAAGAGAGGAAGAGGCCTATTAAAACCAAAGAAAAACAGTTATTTTCCTTCTTTCTTTTCTTTCTTTCTTTCTTTCTCTCTTTCTTTCTTCCTTCCTTCCTTCCTTCCTTCCTTCCTTCCTTCCTTCCTTCCTTCCTTCCTTCCTTCCTTCCTTCCTTCCTTCCTTCCTTCCTTCCTTCCTTCCTTCCTTCCTTCCTTCCTTCCTTCCTTCCTTCCTTCCTTCCTCCCTTCCTTCCTTCCTCCCTCCCTCTCTCTTGATCTCTCTCTTCTTTCTCTTCTTTTCCTAATTGCTAGGAATAATACACTTTTGGTATTCCTACAGACACCATGGCTAGATATTTCTTTCATCTAGCAAGGTAAATTTCAACTGGGACTAAGGTAGTGCAAGTTAATAATTTTACCAATACATAAGCTGCCACCTAACTCTATTGCAGATGCCTACTTGAATTACTTCATTAGAGGGAAAAGGAGACCCCTGGGGATATGAACATAACAACATAATGGACAGAGCTGCAGGGAGCATGCAAAGTAATTCTGAGGGGTGGTGCCCCCCTACACGCACCTCAATGGAGCACTCATGCAGAGAGCTAGTAATGACAACCTAGCTCTCAACAGCAGCAATTTCATTAGGAAAAAAAATGTCTACTAATGTGTTTGTCCCTTATAAACAGATTCTGCAATCCCACATGATGGGAAAGCTGCTTTTGTTAGAAGTTGAGATCAAAGAATTCAAAATTCCTCACAGGCTTTTCAGTACATCTTTCCCTGCAAGGAAGGTGTATTTGTTGCTGCTTGCTTCTCGGGGACTGAAATAGATGTAGAACTGACCATGTGTTGCAAGTAGCTAGAAGTGTGTAACTGCCAGGCTGACAGTCCCCTCACTGTCCCTGTGTCATCTCCCACAATGGCCCAGATTTGTGCTGCCCTACACACAGTGTTAGAGACTATGGGTGTTATGTGTTATGTCTGTTCTAATCTTTCACCAGCTGCCACCAAAAAGCTAGTCCCGTTTCTCCATACCTCGCGTGTACCTGTAAAACCCTGATGCTGTCTTCATGTCAGCTGATGTACTTACAGATCCATGGAGATGTTGCATGCAGCTCAGCAGAGACTATAGGACCCTGGCTCCCAAAGAGGTAGAAAAAGAGCACTCCTCCTCACAGTGTTATTATCACAGAGTGACTGCCAGACAGAAGGGATGGTGTGTTCAGTTACAGCACAGACACACGGCACACAGGCACCCCCAAGGGTACACCTTCCCCTTTACAGGAAAACTTGGTGGGGTGAAGGATGTACTGAAAACACCAATACTTCCTCTGCACTACAGCTTAATCCAAGTTCAGTCAGGATTTGGTTCCCTTTAGTGCCAGTCTTCACATGCTGGCTCAAGCAGAACACAGAGATGTGCAGTCTGGAAGAATACAGCATGCTCCGGACACAAGAAAACAAGATAGTCTGGGAGAGGGGTACCAGAAGATAGTATCTGCTCTTAGGACATCTTTGGCTTTGCCCAAAAAAAGGATGGCAAGATGTACACCCCATGATTAAGCCTCTATCTCACCCTGCCGTGGATGCTATGCACTTGGTACAACTGACTTAAAGTCAGCAGGAACAATGAAAATGTGTAGACTACAGAGCTTGTCATGGTCACTTCTGCACTCCAGCCTGCAGCCTACCTCATTGTGTTGACATGTATCTTAAGCAGGTTAATTGTTTGCAAAGACCTATGGTAGGTGAATATGTGTCAATGATGCTGTAAGGGCCTGAACTCTAATTGTAAGATCATTTCTGGCTGTTTCCAAACAAAAAAGACTACTTACCTGCTGAGCATGCTTTATATTATTTTTGAGAATCCATGCTCCTAGATTAGAAATCAGTTTTTCAGCTAATATAGTTTCACTGAAGACCTTATACATTTTGCTGTGAATTCAGTACAGTAAAATCCCACTTGCTGCTTTTGTTGTTTTGGTTTGGGGTTTTTGTTTGTTTGTTTGTTTTGTTGTACTTTTTTTTTTTTCCCAGTGAAATACCCATGTGGAAAAATACCAGTGCTGGCAAAAAAAAATTCAACTGGAAAAGGGAGAATAGTAGGTGGTTTAATCTGTCCTCCAGGTGAATGTCCATGGCAAGTGAGTTTTCAAAAATCATTAATTGCTTTTATTTTTTAAATTTCCTTCTGGAATCACTATCTTAAATTCATTGCTTTAAATCTACTATGTTAAAAATTCATAAAAAGTGCCACGTCTTGATAACCAAATTCCTTCTTCATCCATAGCCAGCAGATCCACCTGTTTCACTTAGGCATTTTAGCCTTGTTCTGGCATACCCGGTTGCATAGGAGTAGAGTGGCAGCATAGCTGTCTCTATCTCCTGGCCCTTTAGTCCTTAACCTTACTGCCAGCAAGAATTTCAGTTGCAGCTTCCAGGGATACACTCTGGGCCATAAAAGGTGGGGTCCATTCTACAAGATGAAGAAAATGTCAGTGGGAAGATTTCCCCTGCTAAGTTCTCCATGCAGTCAGCGTGGTATTGTCGAACACAGTTGCGTAAAGGGACAGAAAGAAGCAATATGAAACCCATCCCTACTGATATTTATGTCAAGCACATTTGATGTAAGACAAATTTGCTTTATGTTGGCAGGCCCTTATAATACAGGATCAGAGAGAAAAGTGTGGTGGTACCCTGCTTTCCCCAGAGTGGGTGGTCACTGCAGCTCACTGTTTGGAGCATATGCACCCCAAACAGCTTCGGGTGAGACTGGGTATGTATCTTCCCCTTCTCATCTTATCAAGGGGGTGGCAGATTCTCATCTTGATAAAACCAGATTAGAAGGCTTTGGTAGTATAAGGTAATTGTCCTTAGAAGTGTCAGACAAGAAACACCCTATGTCCTCAAACTTCCAAGGAATCAAGGCGCTACCTGACATGACTTGAGATTAACAACTTTTCCAGGTGAACACAAAATAAATGTCGATGAGAAAACTGAGCAAGAAAGTGGAGTCGCCAGGATAATCACTCATGAAGGATACAAGAATGGGCATGTTGATCATGATATTGCCCTCTTGAACCTGGAAACACCAGTGAATCTCACTGACTACGTGGTGCCAATATGTTTGCCTGAGAAAAGGTTTGCTGTGTATGAACTGTCCACCATCAAGTTCTCCACAGTAAGCGGATGGGGACGCCTAATAGATGGAGGTGCCACCTCTTCTGTTCTGATGAGAGTTGATTTGCCACGTGTAAAGACACAAGAATGTGAAAAGGAGACCAATTTAAATATTACAGAGAATATGTTCTGTGCAGGAGACCTGTCTGGGGTTAAGGACTCCTGCAAGGGAGACAGCGGTGGTCCTCATGCCACACAGTACCAGAACACTTGGTTTCTGACTGGGATTGTCAGCTGGGGAAAGGGCTGTGCTGTTGAAGGCAGCTATGGGGTTTACACAAGGGTATCCAAATACATTGACTGGTTGAAGAAGCACATGGACTAACGATACTGAGCCAGAGCATTTCCAGGTCATGTTATTGTCCTCCAATCCCTCTGTACCATTCTCCTATTGAAGGATTCCTCCATCATCTTAGATATGTGATACATGTCATACCCACAATGCTATTAAAGATTTGAAGTGAGCCTAAGGCCTGAATACGTAAAATAATTTCCCTCTCAGTGTTGTTTGTAAACTTGTGTATCTTGTCAAGCAGGCACAGAATGACCATAACAAATCAGACACAACGTCACTCCTGTTCTGCATCCATTTCTGCTAAAGGACAGAGCTAGATGCTGAGAGAAAGACTGCCAGCAACACATCAGGCAGACCATAAGCCTTCCTCCAGCTGCCCTCTCCACTTCTGGTAATCAGTGAAGTGCAGACTTCCTGAGCCAGAACTTGCATTAGATTGAACAGTCATGAATGAACGTGTTGTCTGTAATTGTGTGCAATCTCCTTTGAACACATTTATGCCTCTGGCTTTCATAACTTCCTATGCTATGGATCCTGTAACACAATGACGAAATAGCAGAAAGAAAATACAAAAGGTATTTCTTTTCGCTTCTGTTAAAGTAGCTTTCTCCCACAGTTGCAGTGGTGACAGGGAGATTTGAGGGGGAGGAACTGCAGATACTCTCCAGGACAAGAAATCTGGGAAAAGGCTGATTCCATATTTACAGGTCTCCTACGAAAACTTGATTTAAATCTTGTTGCACCAAGCATTATTGCTAGTAAATGCAATATTTAACCCTATATTTATAAGTGGTGAAGAACACCACTGATTTAATCTTATCTTTGCCTTGGTATTATGCTTATAAATACAAAGAGCACAAATGAAAGGGAATGGTTTTTTAATCAGTTGTCCAGTATAATCTCAACTGTACTCTCTATCTTGAGATCTAAAACCAGAACAGGGTAACTGTCTAACCCTCTGCAAAACGCTGACCAAAGACCATTCACTAAAGTCTTAAGGCATAAAGGATAGAACCTGAAGTTCTCTGAAAACATATACAGTACAAAAATGTACTTTCTAACCTTAGCATGAAAACACTGAAAGTGAGGGAGATTGAACTAAACTAGGAGATTAGAAAACAGTTTAACTATCTCATACAGAACTTATGCTCTAGATTGTTCAAATAATGCAGAATATCAACTCAATCACAAAAGCTTATCAGCAAGTAGGGCACAATTGATCATACTCTGTTGTTAGGGGAAAACATTGTCACTGTATGGTACATATACCATGCAATGCTGAACATCCTGTAACCTGCTTTACCAGCAGAGAAGAAAGTTATACTGTTCATTTAAGTAGTGAACTGAACTGGGAAAGGCAGCAAATTTCGGAGACCTGAAAAAGAAGAGATGTTACAGTATGCAAACATGCACTAAAGGTTCTCCTTACTCCTAAAGAGAGTCCACTCTCAAGGAGAAAGCTGTAAGTAATGACCAGCAAATAAAGCCTCATTTTCACTTAGGTGACGTGCTCAGCACTGTAAAACCATCCCTGACGACCCCTCAAGGCAGAATAGTTTGTTTTCAAGATGATTTCTCCTTGGTAAATTCCAGTGAAAATACTGACATTTATGAACAAATCATCTTGCAGAAAAAGGGTAAAACGCTGAAAGAAATCAGTACTAATAACGGCTGTACAAAGTGACTTTTTCAAAACAAATCTGGGGTTTAGATATATTTTTAATATAACAGCCTGCTTAAGCAAGCCAAGAAGCGAAAGGAGACCTGATGGCTGGGTCTGGAAGCACCGAAAACGCGGCCTCCGCAGCGCACTGTGAACTCCCCGCAAGAAAGGGGAGATTGAGGCCAGCTCCCGGCGAGCGCCCGGCCGAGGTCGCTGGTCCAAAGCGCGGAGCCAAGGGGTTACGGTGCTGGATGTGGGACACGCGGCTGGGAGCAGCAGGGATGGCGGCTGCTCTGGGCTGGGAGCCCGGCTTCGCCAAGGGCCGGGCCGGGGCCACGCCAGCTTGTTCAGGGGACGATTCACTTCCCTTCCTCCAAAATAAAAGGTGAAAATCAAAACTAAACAAAACAAACCCCACGCTTGCCTTGGGCTTAAAAAAAAATACAGAACAAAAAGAAGAGGAGCCTCATTGTCCCGACTGAGAAATCCCACCGCGGCTGTCACCCTGTCCCGGCGCTTCCGCTATTTCTGGGCAGGGTGAAGCAACGCTGTTTCAGTCTCACCCCGCCCGAGGGGCTGAAGACTTCGGCTCCCGTCCGTCCCGTCCGTCCCGTCCGTCCGTGCCGCCAGCGCGGCCCCGGGAGCGGCATCCGCGGGGGCACCGCGCTGCCATGGCCGGGCGCCTGCTGCTGCTGCTGCTCTGCGCCGTGCTCCCCGCCGAGCTCCGCGCTCAGGGAGGCGGTAAGGCCGCTCCTTTTCCATGTTTTCAGGAGGGGCGAATCCCCCTTCCCAACAGTCTTCGGGGGAGGCGGGGGGCTGCCGGGTGAACGCCGGTGGCGGGTCGATGCTGCGGGCCGGGAGCGCGCACCGGGAGAGTGGCAAGAGCCGCGGCGGTGGGGAAAGGGAGTGGGCACCCCACGGCTCGTCTTCCCCGGCAGGCTCGGTTTCCACACGTCTGAGGGCTTATCAGCACCTGTGCCGACCCCGCACACGGGGGGCAGGGCGCTGCTGGGGGCATCTCGGGGATGGTGTAGGGAAGTGGGATTGCCCGTCGTTCGCATCGGGAGGACAGCTGCCCTTGCAGCCTGAGGGGCTCTCGTGTGTTAGCGGAGACCTGGCCAAGTCATGGTTGGATGCGCTTGGCCGTGGAGGGGCTGGGGCACAGGGCGGAGCAGGTCCCGCTGCCCTCTGTGCCACCAGGATCAACGCCTAAGTCCAAGGCAGCATCAGCAAGTGACTTCTCCAAAGCTGTCAACTCTTCCTTCAGTGAGTCAGATTGCTTGGGGTTTAAAACAAGGTCTTTGGCATGTTTCTGGAATCCTGCTTCGGTTGACAAATGCCTGTTGCTCCTTGACGTGTCTAAAGAAGGAAGCATGATAGAGAGCTTGAGAAAAGGAATGAGCAGGCTCAGAAGACTAATCATCTAGTTCAAGTTTACAAAAACATCCGCTTATGTGGGTGGCGTGAAAGCAAAGGAATATAGAGGTGATAACCCCACCGGCTGTGTCCTGTCACTTTCCTGTCACTGAAGAGAGGGATTTAAGGGCAAATAAGATAGTGGGTGAATGAACTAACAGTCACTGAGTTGCAAGTTAAAAGCAATTTCTGTAAGCTTTCCTTGAGAGGAGCCTTTTCAAAGTAAGTGGGGCTTCAAATTACACGTGGGATTGGTTAATATAAAAAACACAAACAGAACTTGTCTCCCTGTGGATGATCCACCAATTTCAGTGAAAGCAGAATAAGTCTCTGTGCTCACTTGGAAGATATTAGGGTATGTCATTACTATTAGCAAGTTTATTTATCTTTGAATTAAGCTGCATGACGAATGCTCCAGAAGATATGTGCAAGCCTCCCAGTGAGCATAAGCCATTGTCCTTGAAGTCACATCTGTAGCACGCTCTTCCACACTCCAGCCTGTGACTGGAAAGTATTTTTTCAGTGTAAATTCCAGGTGGTAAAACGGAATTAAATGCCAGCTTCCAAACTCTTCACATTTTCCTAGAACACACACTTTTTTCAGGGTAATTGGCAACTTACTTACTCCGGTGTTGTTTTTATTTTTCCTGCCTGGTAACTTGTGCACAAGTCACCGGAGAGTGATGCTGTTGGTTAAGGCCAGCAAGTGCCTGCGATGAGTTTAATTGTTTAATGTCTCTAATCCTCTAAATCAACAGCTACCTGAATCTTAAACTTGAAGGCAGCAAGTTTCAGGCTTCTGTGACACCAAGCTTTTCAGAAATAAAACAACTCAGCAAACTGACTTCAGAATGTACTTTCCTGCTAAAGTTGATATTCATTTACTTCTGCTCTTTGTAAAATCTTAAAGGCAGCTGCCTTAGCTCTGCATGCATATATATCAGGAAGGTAGGAACATTTCTGCAGGCAATTGGGAGGTGCTGTTAAGAGGGCAGGAAGATCCCAGGGCAGTGCAGTGGGATTTGGAGTAGTGAAGAGCAATAGAACTCATACATGGGCTTTTTGCATCTTCTAGAAGATACATTGCTGCATCTTGAGTGGCATTTAGTTTCTGCAACACAAGCCCCTGGAGCAGGCAGTGGTGTTGCCTGATTTAAAAATAAGTTAAGGAATGCAATCTCCCCAGCATTCAGGGAAAGTCATTCCATCCAGGACTGAGTCTTGAGCAGGAGCAACAAAAATATAAGCCCTCATTGGCAACCTGCATGTTCTTATTTTCAAGATTTAAAGGAGTAGGATAAAATTTTGGGAGCCTATGCTTTGTTCAGAGGCTACTGATTGTCAGAGAGAGACTGCTCTGAGAGATCCTGGGATGTATCAGCTTGTGTGAGGACTAACCTCACAGGTAATGTTGTGTACAAGTAGTGTGATCTGTTTTGGCTTTGTTTCTACTTCACATATTTGTCATGACTCTTTTCCACCACCAAATGTTACCTGCCTGTGTAATTTTTCTCTGCTGTCTAGTATTCATCAAGAAAGAAAATGCCGACAAGTTCTTGGAAAGAACAAAACGTGCTAACTCTTTCTTAGAGGAATGGAAGAAAGGGAATATTGAAAGAGAATGCAATGAGGAGCGCTGCTCAAAAGAAGAAGCAAGAGAAGCTTTTGAAGACCAGGAGAAAACTGTAAGGATGAAGTAATATGAAACATAGGTCTATATATTTCATGTTTTAAAATTACTATTCAAGTCCTTTGAGCTGGGCATCAAAACTCACGAGTTGTTCCAAATCACTTAACACAAAGAACAAGTAGTGATTGACTGTGGGTGGACTTGCTAAAGCAATAATCATCCCATAACAGACTTAATTTAGCTCTTGCAAGGTCAGCCCATGTTAAAGCCTCCATTCTTTTACCTGTTCTGATCTGTTTAATTTTCATTGAGAGTTATTTGACCTTCAATGGCTTTATTACTCCCAGTGCTGAAAATACGTTCACCCTATCTGGATGACATAGCTGAGTGCCATGACTGTGGTCAAGGCAGTCCACAGGAAGTCTGAGAAAGGCAAATGCTGGCATGGAACTTCATGGGGGAATTTTATAGAACTTACCTCAAGCAGCTTTGTTTGTAATTTTGTAGCTCTCTTTATATGAATTGAGAGAATGTATACTGTGAACAGTTCTTAAATGCTTAATGTTCATTGGAATGAAGTTTGTGTGACTCTTGTGTCACCTGCCCTACCCCAATGGCTTGCTTAACTTTAGACAGAAATGTGATTTGTTCCCGAGCTCAAGGGAAGATTAAAGAGATGGGGCAGCTGTGTGGCCTGGAGTCAGTAGAAAAGGTGACATTGCAAACATAGACTATGTGGCTGTTTAGAACTACCCTGAAACTGGAGCTAAGGCGAGATTCACTTCCCTTTAGCATTACTCGATGACCAGAATGTTCTCGGAGTGGCCCTGAGGTGTCCTGGGTGGGGAGTTTGGGTGCATCGCCAGTGTACTTCAGATCATAAATGCTGACTTACCTATATCAGAACCGGCACAGCCTGTTCTGCCTGGTGACCAGATGTCACTGGAAAGGACTGTCTTGGACAGACACCATCCTGGAGTCCTCAATGCAGACAGAAAGGAGAACACAAATCAAACAAAATATTTTTAAATGTCTGGATTTGTGAGGTCCTGATTGATGGGAGTATGGGGTGGAGATCGGGGCTGAGAATTTGGCATCATGGGAATATAAGTAAATCCAGTCAAAACTGGTGGAGAGATAGTTATGCAAGAAATCAAGTGGCTTATGCTGAGTGAGTCACACTGGCAAATCTCTACGGAGGTTCAGATATTTCTGAAAAAAGCATGAGCCTTGTTTCTGTAAAGCTGGGCACCATATGGATCATACAGTTTTAAGTTATTAAATGGTAATGGTGGGCTGCAAGGCACTGTATGTACCTATAATGTAAATATTTATTTTAACAGTTGTTAGCTGCAAATATTCTGTGTATGAAAAGTCTAATGTTTTTCTGAGGGATTCAGTAATTCTTATCTAACTTTATTTCCTTTTGTTACCCATTTCCCACACTTACCTGTAGGAGGAATTCTGGAACATCTATGTAGGTAAGAAACAATCTGTGTTTGTTTAGAAGATTAAGTTTCCTTATTGCAAGGTTTGAAAGGATGCACCTCTTAAGTAACCCCTTTCTGCTCCCTTGCTTCCTCTCTTTTCACTCTGGGACACCGTCACGTTGTGTTTCCTCTGAAAAAGGAATCTGATTTACTGCCTGCTGTTGCTTGAACGCAATCATTTCGTTTGAAGGCAAGGTTCAGCTGTCTCCAGTTGCTGGGCTGACCTTTGTCCTCTCAAAAAAAGAGCAGTGGTCCTTTGCACGCAAAGGACAGTGAGAAGCAGAAACTGTGTGAGATTGCCAGATAGTTTTCCTTCAGAGGGTCAGCCCCACATGGGAGAATTCAAGATGTAAAGAGTCACCGATTAGGGTGTGTTTTAAATGCCATAACCAACACAAAGTTAAATTACATTGCACAGTCACTTGCCAGTTTCTTGTCACCTTCCATGCCAGCATGTTGTTGATTCCTATCTTACAGAGCATTTTGTGGGATGTGTTTTTTACGGAGCTGTTTGACATTCAAGGAAAATATGCCAGTAGATCAGCAGATACTACCTCACAATATTTTCTGGTTTTTTATCTAAATATGTGAGTTTTATTTATTAGGGTTCTAGTGTTTGTAAGTACTGTGTAGGGACAGATTTTTAATGTATTAGTTTGATGACATGTTCCTCAGAAAGTGTGTGTCCAGTTTGCACACGAGGAGGAGTACCTCAAAAATGTTGACCAAAGACAGCTCAGCTTTTTCTTTTGGAATCTGCAGAAAAATGAAGACAGTTGCCATGAAGAAGACACAGACTTTCACAATCCTCTAAGCAGGGGATGAACTCTGCAACCTACAGACTGAAATTTCAAGCAAAGCCTGTGTCAGTGTTACAGTAAACAGGATTGGAATATTTCAAACCATTTTCTCATGAGAATACAAGCAGCAGAATATCAGTGCCAATGCTCTTAGCAAAAATGTCAGTTTTCAAACATTTTAAACCACAGTCCACAAATGCGTAATGGGTGTTCAGAAGTACTGAAAACCACAGCTACGTTCAGCCAAGTTACTAAACGATTTGTTCTTGCTTCCTTTTTTAGTAGGGGATTCTGCAATTTGTGCAATATTGATATAAAACTCATTACCACAGCTGCAACTACAGTGCAGGGTGAGACTAAATAAGTATGTTTTCTGACAGTAGGATGCTTCTTAGGTAAGACCACTACAGAATAGAGTGCTATGGCACTGCAGAGGACGCAGAAACCAGAAGTTACGATGTAGGCCTTGACTCTGTCTTTTTTTTGGTTAATGTTGGTCTTGCCTTCCCTCTGGAAGGGACATCAGTTTCCAGAGCCTCCATGGCTGGCCCATTTGGAGAGCTATTTGTTTTGGCCACATGCAGGTAGAAAAGAGATCTTAATGTAAGGGTGCAGTACACAAAGCCCAGCAACTGTTCCCTGTGGCAGACAAAGCTGCAGCAGATGAGATAACACTCCAGAAATACCACACAGGGAGCATGCTGAATCGTTAGGATGAGGAGCTTCTTGCATGTTGTTTCCGCTATGGGCATTGCTGTTTCAGGGGCTCCAAAGAGGGACAGAACAGGTGGTGAAATAGGGGGATAAGAGAATATTATCTGAAGCGGCAAATTATCAAGCATCACTTTTCTGGATATCCTGAATTTTGTATGAAACAGTGCAGAAACTGTAAGGAAATGCAAGAGGCCAGAAGTTCAATACCTTTAGGCAGTAATCGCAATGTAGAAATGTCCTCTTCTCCTACAGGTTTCACTGTGTATATATTCTGACCAAAATTACAATATCACAGACTATTCTGATTTGGAAGGGAACAACAAAGATCATTGAGTCCAACTCTTAAATGAATGGCCCGTACAGGGATCAAATCTGCAACCCTGTCCATATTAGCACCATGCTCTAACCAACTGAACCTCTTTACCTTCCCAAAAAAAAGGCTTGTGTACACACTGTCATAGAGCGGCTACCAAAAAGAGATTGCAAAACTGAGGATATGTAGATGAATCTTTGCAGGTTTGGAATGATTGCATTTATACTATTTATTCCATCTGGAAGGTGGCACCTCATAGGACCTACCTTTTAAAAGAAAGGATGAAAGATGGCTTAAGAAAACTAACAGCCCTTCCGTGATCACTGAAAAGGCTTGCACACTTAAAATAATTTGGGGTTTGGTTTGTTTTTGTAGATGGGAACCAATGCAGCTCAAATCCTTGTCACTATGGTGGCCACTGTAAAGATGGAATTGGTTCCTACACTTGCTCGTGCTTGGATGGTTACCAAGGCAAGAATTGTGAATTTGGTGAGTTTCTGCTTTAGAGAACTGTGGCGGTGAACTTCCCAGGGAGCTTTGCAAGGAAGCATGTTTTGCATGTAAATCCTTCCTGGGGCTCACTTCTGTGGCATAGAGCTGCCACCCTGACCTTGCCACTGGAGGGGGTATCACTAACCCCGAAGTAAGAGTGGGAGTGTGCAACTGAAGTTCAGTCACAGGACCAAGGGAGGTGATGAGGAGCTGTGGTTTTTAGGGCAGGAGGGAGGAATCGTGTGAGGATTAGCACAATTATGTTCTCTGTTAGTGTTTTGTTCATTCTTCCCCTGACAATTTGTCTCTGCTTTTCTAAGCTCACCATGCCATGGCCACTGGGCCCACTTGGACTT
>VYXC01000062.1:566-13641 GCA_013397175.1 Platysteira castanea
ATGGAAACTAAGAGAAATGGTGGGGAAGAAATGCTTTATTCCTTTTCCTAATGTACTTCTATATCTCTTGTGGCTTCTAAATTTGCAGTCCTTTATGTGATGGCTAGAACTCACTAATATAGTTCCACATGCTAAATTTCTCCTGGCCCTAATAATTTGTGGCTTACAAGAAAAATTCTTAGGTATGTAGAAAGCAAGTTAAAATGTGACACTGCTTTTAAACTTTGTTATCTTCGTACTCAGGTTGTTTGTCTTACTGCTTTTTTTGTCTTTCAGTGCCACACAAGATTTGCAAAGAGATATAGAGGAAATAAAAGTCTCTTTCTGGAACAAGACATTGGCCTTGCAAAGGTAGACTTTTCTTCACCCTTTATTTGGAGGTTTCGTCTCTGTGTATATAGATGCATATATACATAAGTCTAATTAAAACAGGATTTTAAAGTGATATGGGAGCTTGGGGAAATTTTAAGTACCATTGAACCATAGAAATACAGATGGATATGCTGTAGAAAACAAAACAAAACAAAAAACCACCACCAAAACTAAAAACTTACCAGCTGAAATGTCTAAACCCAAAAGTTTCTTCACAGTTATGAAAGTGTGACTGTACAGATCAGAAAGCCTGTTTCTTGGCAGTGTTTTCCAAATGCATATGAAAGGATGGAAGTTGATAATGTTAGACATCCCATGTTATATGGCTTTTTATTTGAATTCACACCTTTGCCCAGCTTCCTTTCTGCAGGCTCTGGGATTAATGGTGTCCAAATATGTTGGTCAAGAGAAAAAGGAGTTGTCACTCTCACAAATAGTCATTGATACTTCTTTCTTTTCCTAAGAGTTAAGGCCCATTATTTAAGAAATGTGTTATTTAAGAGGTACTGAATATTTTGTTTATATAATTCCAATATGAAAGTGGACAAAAGTGGAATCCTGGAAATTATCTTTTTCTATTACTTATTTAAATCTGCTTCTCTCTGTTTCCTATGAGTTCTCATCAGTCTTATGTTATTTCTTACACTATGCAGGATCCAAATTATGGATGCCCTGAGAAGCAAAGTGAGTCAAGGTGATGAGGAGTCATGGTAAGGTGTTCTTGGGAGTCAAATTGCTAGAAAGGAATGGACTTTGCACAGTTTATTGTGACATATTTCTAGATTATTTCATTTTACCCCTTGTGATAGCAGGCTTCCTTTTTCTAGATTTGACAGAATGATATACTGTCTACCTTCTGGCTAGAATCAGCATGATCAGACTTCATATACACACTGTAGATTTACAGATGGGCTCTGAATTTACCCACCTTTGATTACAGAGATCATAACTCTTGATTCACTAGTGAGAACTGCTTGTAGCCAAGAGAGCTTTTTGTCTTTAGTGCCTGAATTACCTGCATTTATAATAGCTGAGTACATATTGCAGGCTTGTAACAGGGCCTTGCCTCTGCTTTGCTGCCTTTATTAATTAACCATATAGGAGCAAAATGTCTTTGCAAAAGAACTGAAAGGTTAAACATATTTAAAAGTAGCTTTTAACTTCCTGCCCAGTATTAACAGGTGGATGCGTATGAGGTGTAATATGAGAAATTTAACTTCCGTCAGAAATACAGCTAAGGGATTGCATCTCCATGATTTAGGAGCTTTAAATCGTAGCCATTTTCAAATGGCTAGGCTTTCTTGATGCCTTCCAAACTCTGTGATTTAAAATGTTGGACAGACTTAAATGAAATCTTAGGGAAGTAAGGGAACTCTTTGGCCTCAACAATAATACATAGTATATTAACTGTAAAAAGAGAAGTGTGCAGACGCATAATATTATTTTGCTGTTATGAGAAATGAGACATTCTCTATTTAAACCAAATGAAGCTGATTAAAACATTTATGATATTGACTTATAGTAGTGGTCTTAAGGTATGCAACTGTTTCCTTCCTCAGTCGGATCCTGGAAACAATGAAACACATAGTATTGCTCAGCCGGACAATAATTCAATATCAGCAGGTAAGTGGCAGTTGTAGCTTCTGTTGCTGTTGTGCAGGTCAACCAACCTCAGCATGGGCAGGAGTGCACTTTGAAAGCAACAGGACTGCACAAGTCATTCGAAGCTAAATATGTGGTGATAAGGGTGCAGTTCCTACTGCTGTCAAAATTACTGAGAGGATTACTTAAAGTGAGCATGTAAGTAAGTCTGTTTTAGAGTTGCCCTTAGCTGTGGATTACCCTTTCGTGGACTGAATTAGAATCTTCCAATATTTTTGGAGACAAGAGTCTGGAAAATACTTTTATCTTTTTCCCTTTCAGCAAGCACACCAGAAGGAAGAGCAGTTGATTGGCATTAAAAGGAAAAGACTCTGTAAGTGTGTTATCTGTATTGACTTTGGTTTATATTTTAATGTAGAGTTCATATAGTTCATATTTTGAAGTTGTTCTTGTAGCAATATTAGTTTACGTGGGAAGTAACAAAACTCTCAACACAGTTATAAAACTTGTTAAAAGAGTAGGAAGTACTGTAGAGATGACCTGGTATTTTCCCTACCTGGACATGAGACTGACATGTTAGAATGAAAGATGCAAGATAACACTCAAAAACAATGTGGCAATGTTTTATTATTTAATATAAACTCCCCGGAAAGTTACACATTGTTTAGTCATTTAAATCAGCCCTACGTCACCTAAAAGATACTTTCTAGTCATACTGCCCATTTATGAGGTGTTTGCAGGATAGGGAGGGGATATACTTACAAAGAAGTGTATATATTTATTGGTATTCAGCAGTCTTGTTAGAGTGGGTCAAATTTAAAAGTGAAGTCAATATTCAGAACTTAGTAAGGTAAATGTGTTCTTTGAATGTTCTTTCTTTCATGATCAGTTTTGCCACCAATTTTAACAGCTAATGTTTGACTCATGCACAAGGAGTTGTGTATATATTGACAGTAATGAACAAACACAATGAAATAACTATTCACATGGGAAAAACGAACATAAGGAATATCTTTGCAAAAAAAGGAAGGAATGCTCTGCCAGCATTCTTTCAACCTATGAACTGCCCCTGAACACTTTTAATCAGTCTAATTTTAGCCTGGTTTCCTATAAAAATAGTAAAATTCACTGGTTGTGTCCATATACACGATGTATGACTTCGGAGTTTGGTTTCAATGAAATCTGAAAAAGGAGTAAAGGTCTTAAAAAAGTATAAAAAAAACCTATAAAAGTTGTGGCACTTGAAAACAGGGTATAGGACAAATGTGCAAATGACAGTCTCTGCCTGAGGGAAATGCAGACAGCACACAACGTACTTCCTGTTTTGCTGTTGGCCAGGGAGACAATTGTTGTAGTTTGATACCAGGTAGCCACAGCATGTGTTGCCTCTTTCATGCAAGAAGTACCTTGAGGTATATTGGAGGGAAAGAGTGGAGTGCAAAGTTAGGGTTATTGCAGTAGAAGTGCTTTAGGTGGCTCTGAGGGGAAAAAGACTATCTTCAATTCTACTGTTCACCTAACTACTTCTTAATGTTTCATTTTCCTAATAATGTAACAGCACTAAACAAAGATGGAGGACAGAAACTACAGCAAATTCAGACCATGATGAAGAAGCAAAAGGAGAAACAAGCAAGTGTGAATGTCACTGAAACAGAGAAGTTGCTTGATAAATTAGAAGAAGAAAGACAGATTACTGTAATAATTCAAAACGTGTTCCAGGTAATGTTGTGTGGCTTTTAGAACCAAGTTTACAATTTTTCATTACACTCAACATACTGTATGGCAAATGTAACTTAACAACACAAAACTGTTTTCTAAAACGTTTAATTTCAACAGTGGTAATGGAAAAACTGTATGGAAGGAAGACTTCTATTGCTTTAAAGGCTAAAAGCATGAAATTGTCATGAGCATCTTTGCATTAATTTTTTGCAGGGTTTAGAGACAATCTGTCAATCTATCTTTGTTTCCTTAAAGGTACAAAAATAATGCACTTTCCTGAGGAACGTCTGTCACAGCAATGGCTGTATTTCCTTTTCCTCTGAGTCACCTCTGTGCCCTACCAAATCAGTTCCCCCATCTCATGGTTAGAAAAAGTAAATAGGTATTAATCCCATGTTACCAGTGAGCCTCCATCTGCCCCTTCTGACCATATGCCTTCAGTGTTTGTGTCATCCCCTGCAGCCCTGTGAAAGCCCTGGCCTGATGCCACAGCCAGTCTCCAACTCCTTTCAGCAGTGTAGCCTTTGCCCTTTTGGTTATCCATGTATCAGGGGCTGCAAGCTAGTCTGAATACGTGCAGCCGACTGGCAGGTCACCTGAGTGTGGAGTCATGCAAAGTGAGGAAGAAAACATCATTGTTTGGGTTAGGATGGAAGGGTCTCAGGCTGCAGAAGAATGTCAAGGATGCAAAGAGGTTTCTGTCTTTTTGCATTGCATCCTATGGCTGCTACTGTTTTATATTGATAACATTGTTACATCTCAAATTGAGAATGAGAAATTTAAGGTTTTACTGGAATTTAGATTAGAGTCTATAGCTATCTCCTGGTTTTGTATTCCTAAAATTTTCTGAGCCCTAAGTAGAGAAAATCCTCTTTGGCTAAATTTTAATTCCCATTTTCAATCCAGAATGGCAGGATGAGAATGTTAACTGTTTTCTTTTGTGTTTGAGGCAAACTTTATTTCATATTGTTAAAAACATTCTCTAGGTTTCTGCATTTAAAATAGGGGTAGTATGCAGGCCCATGTAGGAAATCAAAAAGCATGGATTTCGGGGTTTTTTTGCCTATATATCAACAGGATCTAAACCAATACTTCCTTTTCTCTTTTTTCTCTCCATCCTGCCTACTTCAAACACTTGTGAATTTCAAGGGCCTTCAAATTAAAAGTTAAAAAGCAGACTTCCTTTGAGATATTTTACTAGGAGTTGTCCTTTTCAAGGGCTTGTTTTAACCTGTAAATCTTTCTCATTTACAGACCATCATAATTGGAAGCAGAGTTAACTGGGCAGAAGATCCATCTTTAAAGGCAATTGTTCTACAGCTTGAAAAAAGTGTCTCCTGAGACAGGAGATGTGGTGTTTATTTTATATGCTTGTATGCATTTTAACTAAACTTGATAGATTATATGTATCTCAAAGACATACTTAAAGAATTTTAAAATTCCACCTTTCTGAAAGATGTTGTTCTGTCTAGAGAATCAGAATGCGCCGAGCAGTTCTTCAAAATTAAATTTATCTTCTGGTAGACAACAAATGTTTGAACAGGTAGTGCAGTTGATGAAGTGAAACTACCTGAAGACTCACTTCTCAAGCTGTCTTGTCTCAAGCGCTCATTTTCTTCTGAAAGGCAACAGTAACACAAGAAAGGTTTCAAGATGTTATGTAGAAGTGGACTTAAACTGAGACTCTGCTGTACCCCTTTCCTGGGGACTAGCAGGCTGTGGAGTTTAGGCAGGATGCATGACCTTGCTCTATCCCAGTTGAAAGCTCAATCTGGAAAATGTATTAGCAAATCTGGAGTTGGGATTATTTTTGCTATTAAGGCATTATGTATAATTTTGAACACCAGAAATTTTATGCTCTTGTTAGCGACTCTTGTCTACAGAGGTGACTTCATACTGTCAACTGTGCAGCTAAGCAGTGTTTTAATTACATGTCATCCCTAGCATTTGCGCTTTTTTTAGCTGGTGTTTTTAGATGTTTGAAGGAAATTCAGTCGGGGTGTAGCATGTTTTGGGAGCGTGTAGTGTCCCTTTTTATCGTTGTGTGTATCTTCACTTTTAATTTGGCAAGTGATCACGAGCTTTTTTTTTTTTAGGTGGGTGCCTTGATCTAATGACAAGAATAAAACATTGATTTTCCTGAAAATGTTTTACTTGGTTTGGAGTTTTTTTTAACTTAACAGTAGAGCAGTTTGTTTGGCGGGCCGCGCCAGAGGCCCGGCTCCCGCCCACGGCGGGCGTTCGTGGCCATGGGCGGGGCCCGGAAGTGCCGCTCAGGTTCGTCGCCATGGGTAGCAAGATGGCGGCCGCCACCAGGGCGGTGCAGGTAAGGGCGGCCCCGGGACAGCTGTGTCTGAGACAGCCGGAGCCCTGACTCGGGCGGCGGGGCTCGTTTCTCCTGCTGCCGCCGCCAAGCAGCAGGCCTGAGGCGGCCGCGGCCTGAGGACACGCCGCCGGGGCGGCCGGTGTCCTTGGGGAGAGCCGCTCAGTGGTGCGCGCGCGGTGTCGCGAGTGCCTGGTGCTGTGATAGCTGAGGGCGCGGAGCTGGCTGGCAGCTCCTTCCTAAGATGGGCTTCTCCAAGGTGAAAGTGCTTTGTACAGGTAGAGCACAGCTCGCGATTCCGTGTGCTAAAGTGCTGTGGAACCACGGGGTGGTTTGGATTGGAAGGGACCTTAAAGGTCACCTAGTTACAACCCGNTCTCAGCAGAGCACATTGCATTGTGATTGCATTCATGCAACGACAGTGGCTGTTTCTGCACACACACACTGAGGAGAAGAGGAAGACAAAGCCTGTAGCTGCTCTGACATCAGGGTGCAGGCCTTCTTTTTAAAGTAAAATTCTTCCTGGGGTAAACTTGGAACTTCAAGAAGTAGTAAGTGTATCAGAGTAGTGGTGCAGCAGTTGAGAGTGGTTGTTTGATACACTGTACATTCCAATTTATTATTCAAGGTAACCTGTGTCTCTTTCTCCCACTACCTGGTCTCGTTCTAGGTAGTCAAGCCACATACTCCATTAATTAAATTCCCAGACAGAAAAAGTGGTCCCAGACCTAAAAGTAAGTATTTTATGTATGGATACAGCTTGCACCACATTTCTTTACATAAACAGTTTTATTTAAGAACCAGCACCTAATTTCTCTATTTCAGTTATGCAACTGAACTGAGTTGGAACAGGGTTTTAGAAACATGCTTGATTAGTTTGAAGGCAACTCTTAGACTTTGTCTACAACTTCTTTTCTGTACAACTGTATGTAGACACATAATGCATGCACATCTTTAGTTTTTCCTCAAGAAAGATTCACAAAGATTTCCAGCGTTGTTTTTCTACTTTTATATAAAGTCACATTTTCCCAAATACTAATATTTACTGAAATGAATGTGCCCAAGTGAGTTTGAAGCAGCTTTAGGTATTCAGTGATATTTGCATAAATGATGTTGAATTTTCCTCATTTTTTCTTAGTTGAAGTGTGTGATGTATTTTCTGCTGTATTTTCAAAACATGACTATAGCTGGGAGAGACAGCCCTCTGTACATTTTACTAAGTATTTTCTTGTATTACTAGTTAATGCTGAGGAAAAAAAAAACATTGCTATATTTGATATTAACTTTTATACCTCTGTTGATATTTATGGTATTCGCAATACTATTATATTTAAACTACAGATTTATATTAGCAATATGTTGGTTTAGAAGTCCTTTTGCATCAAAAAGCATCTGAAAGAAAAGTAGGAGTTGTCTTCAAAAGCTCTGTTATTCTCACTTCTTTGGAAATTATACTATGCCTAGTTATTTGCCACAGCATTATCAAGCCCACAATTAACTTTAAGTTTAGTTTAACATTTAAAGGCTCCACATTGCACATAAATGCCTCTTCTGACTTACCTGTGAACTCTGCAGGAACTATTTTCTGTGATAACTTTGTCAAAATTCTGTACATTTTGCACAGTTCAGCCAAAAGCACCGCCTTTCATGCCAGTGAACAACTTTCTCAAAAGCTTGAAAATGTGTTTCTTACCTCTTGTTTATCTCTGTGTCAGAAGATTTTTGTGACTGTATCTTAAGTATGTTAGACTTTTCTACCTTAATCAGGATCTGTCATCTCGTTAGTAAACTGCAGCCTACTCTGTCTTGCTTGAATGCTGTAGCAAAAACTGCATTTAACTGTACCAGGTTGTTCCTTCTATGGAGCTAAATGGCTCCGCAGAGCAACTAGGGATGTGAAAGGCCAGCTGGATTCTACTGAGCCTATTACTACTATTACTACATCATGGTCTCAAACAGGGAAGGGAGAGATGTAGTAGAGACTGTGTCAGAGTGTATTAAAGCAGCAGCAGTAAAACTTCTGATTACTGCACTTCTGATGTTTTTAATTTGCTAATAAGTCTACTCCAACTACACTTCAGACTGAAACATACAGCAGAGGAAAATCCTTGACGAATCTTTGTACTTTTTTGTGGTAGATGAAACAAACTTTGAGAAACTGCTTTTGTTTCGTATGTAAGGTATGTTATTTCTTGAAACAAAAACACTTTGCCCCCTGTTCAGAATATGCTGCTTCTGATGGGCTCACTTCTGCCTTGCTCTGTTTGGGATCTTCCACCATTTCTGAACCACCTTGGGACTTCCAGACCCAGTCTTATGACTGACAGCTTCTGAATATGCCTCTCGATGGTGGCTTGGTCACAATGCTGCAGGTGTTTGATGTCCCAATCCTGCAATTGCCTCAGACTCATTCTAAAACTGCCTCCTCTCCTTTGTGGTCATTGGTCTTGTTGGAGCCAGGAAGGACAAAGGCAGGCAAAACTGGTGTTTTAGCTGCCCACATGCTTTGGTTCATGCAGTCTTCATGCTGCTTATTTTGTAGTTATATAGAGCTTCTGCCCAGCTGATAGATGTTCCACTTGTNTGGCGTAATAGCATTATTCCAGTGTAAAATCCACCATGGTGGGACAGACCTAAGGTTCGGAATGCTGACTGTGACAACACTGCCCTTTTGTCATCTCTTTTATCTGCAAAATCAAGGCAACTTCTCTAATGTGAATTCCTGAAGCTTAGCTCCTGATCCTCACCTGTGAAGAACTTCATGCACTCCTTGGTCTCTGCATTTCATTGACATTGGTTGCTGATGCCCAATACTTGGTGGTCATTCTGCATATCATTAACAAAACGTGATAGGATGCCATTTTGTAATATTAAAAATGGGTACAGCACTGCATTGCATTCTGTGGTCTGTTGTGGTTGTGAGCTTTATCCTTCTGTAAGCCTCTAGATCTTTTTCATTTGTCTGTCTTTACAGTTTCAGTAGATGAAAAGCATCATCTCAGTCATCTTTCTACATAATTGCCCACACACATTTACATAACTTTATGCTTTTTCTCCAAGTACAGCTTCCCAGTGAAAGAGCCATTGTTAGGGTGTATGCTGATATATCGTCTGTTTCCACATCAGTGTTTCTGCCATTCAAACTACTGTCAGAATTTTTAGATTCTGCACTTGATATATTTAACAATAATAAAAGCAGATTGTAAAAAGTAGAGTGACTTAACTCTTTTACGGATCTGTTATAACGAACAAGATTTTCAAGCAATTGTAGGTGTTATTGACTGTTTATTAATTTTACAGTCTATTAATATTTCTGTAAATGGTTTTGAAATCTGGGTTTCAGTACAGGAATCTCTACAAGCAAGTATGCCATCTCTCCATGCTTCAAAAGCAATGGAATCTGTAGGAGGCATATCACCGGCCTTTCAAAATATATCACCTGTTAGTAGAGTACATGGTACACCAGACACTTCTGAATTAACAAGAACCTTACCTCAGAAATACAGAAGGAGACAAATGTCAGATGAAGAAATTGAATATATTCAAGTAAGTTTTCTTCTTTAGCTTATTTCTATACCTTCTTGTTTGGTATTACATAGTTATTCTTTTTAAGTGTCTGTCCTGGGCTTTCCTGGTTTTCATATACAATACCCAAGGTATCAATTCTTAATACAGAAGGTACCCAACTCTCGGTGGTTAGTAGCTTGTGGTACCATTAAGTAGAGAGATTTGGACTTGGAACAGATGTGGTGGTAGCCAGAGCCTGCATTAATTGCCACTACTACCCTGTTTTATAATAGCTGTTTAGTGTGTAATTTGACTGTGCTGGGCAAGAGCACAGAAGTCCATTCTGAGACCAGGAAAGGATATTACCAGGTGATTGAAGTCCAAAATATTTCTCAGACTAGTTTTATAAGTTATTTATTAGTAAATTAACTCCTGTATTTCTAGTAGTGGAAACATTTTATTAAACTTGATACAAATATTTTCTGCAATACTAGCAAATATGACATTGTACATGAAAGGCAAGAAAAATCTACTTCTGTAACAATTCTCAGTTGTAAAAACTGATGATTGAAAAGGGAGAATGCACAAAATGCAAGGAATTTGTGAGGTGATTGTGAGTTTGAAATGAAAAATATGCTTGCAAAGCTTTGTTAAATGGTAAGGACATGTAGAGTATAACCATGTTAGTGGAGGAAATTGGTTTTCCTTCACATATGTAAGTAGGCTGCATCTATATAGTAGAAACAAAATCACTTATTTCCCATAGTAATATACTTCTTGACTTTTTGCATAAGTTTGCTTAACAGTGAGGTAAGTTGTAAAATAATTCTGTTGGGAAAATAAAGAACTGAATACCTTTCTGATTTCTCATAAAGACTGTAATGACTCCGCTTGGCTTTGTTTTTACTTTGCACTTTGGAATGTGGGCAGTGAAAGTAATTTTGAGACTTGTGTTTGCTATCATTTTGTTTGTTGGACATTTTTAAGGTTAAAAGTCAGGTTTCCTCAGAGAAAGAGACATGGAAGCAGCTGTAACTGTAGGTTGCATGTGTTGATTTTTTTGTATTCTCCCTTAAAAAAATGTAGCCATTACTGTTAGATGCTAATATTTGACACTCTGTGCCTGTTCCTATATTGATTAAAAAGTCAATGTTTAAATCAGAAATTAAAACTAGAACTATGTCTCTTAGTCTATAACAGTGGAAAAGAGAATTTGATCTCAGTTTTACATTCTGTTAGTGGAATATATTTAACTGTATGCTTTTCTTTTACAGCGTGGAGGTCCAGAATAAGTTTAGAAGACAGTTTGTTAGCCACTGTTGAAGAATGAGGTATTACATTCACAATAAAGGTGTTTCCTTAATATTAAAGATTACTGTATACTAATAGCTTTAATAAAATCCCATATGATGGATGAGAAGATTGACACAACACACAAGATACTGATTTGTGACCAAGAAGGATTTTATGTTGATGGCTAATAGCAACTGAATATATATTATGTCTGCACCATTAAAGTATTTTTCTAATTAGCCATTTGAGAAGTCAACAATCTAACAGTGTAATTTTATTTTTCTACTGATTGATATCACAAAATCACAGAATGGGTCAGGTTGAAAGGTCACAATGGGTCATCTTGTCTGACCTTCCTACCCAAGCAGGGTCATCCCAGAGCACATGGCACAGGATTGTGTCCAAATGGTGCTTGAATATTTCCAGTGGGGAAGACTCCACAACCTCTCTGGCCAGTCTGTTCCAGTGCACAGTCACCTGCACAGTAAAGAAGTTCTTCCTGGTGTTCAGGTGGAACTTCCTGGGCATCATTTTCTGCCCATTGCCTCTTGTCCTGTTGCTCAGCACCACCAAGAAGAGCCTGGTCCATCTTGGCAATTTCCCTTCAGGTACTGATAGACATGATGAGGAACCCTCTCAGTTGTATCTCCTCAAGGCTGAGTAGGCACAGCTCCCTCAGCCTTTCATCATAAGAGATGCTCCAGATCCCTCACCATATTTGTTGCCCTCCACTGGACCCACTCCAGGAACTCCATGTCTCTCCTGTCCTGAGGAGCCCAGAACTGGACACAGCACTCCGGGTGAGGCCTCACCAGAGCTGAGTACAGGGGTAGGATCACCTTCCCTGACCTGCTGGCAATGCTCTTCCTAATGCCTCCCAGGAGGCATTACCATTGGCCTTCTTGGCCACCAGGACACTCTGCTGGCTCATGGACAGCTTGTTGTCCACCAGGAGCCCCGGGGCCTTCTCTGCAGAGCTGCCCCCCAGCAGGTCAGCCCCGGCCTGTGCTGGTGCCTGGGGTTGTTCCTCCCCAGGTGGAGGACCCGGCATTTGCCTTTGCTGAATTTCAGATGGTTCTTCTCTGCCCATCTCTCCAACCTGTCAGGGTCCTTCTTGAAGGGCTGCACCACACTCCGGGGTGTTGGCCATTCCTCCCAACTCTGTGTCTTTGGTGAACTTGCTGAGGAGGCATCTGCCCTTCATCCAAGTCCTGGATGAACAAGTTAAACAGTACAGCATTGAACCTTGGGAGACACCACTAGGGACAGGCCTCCAACGGGACCCTGTACCACTGATTTTGACCTTCTGGGATCTGCTGTTCAGCCAGTTCTCAATCGACCTCACTGTCCACTCATCCAGCTCACATCCCTGAGTTTGTCTGTGAGGATGTTGTGAGAAAGTGTTGAAATCCCTGCTGACATCAAGTAGACAATATCCACTGCTCTCCACTTAGCCATCCAGGTAGTCATTTCATTGTAGAAGGCAGTCAGGTTGGTCAAGCAAGACTTACCTTTAGTGAAGCCGTGCTACTATACCTGATCACCTTCTTGTCATCCACATAGATAGACATAGCCTCCACTATGAGGCACGCCATCACTTTTCCAGGGATTGAAGTAAGGCTGACTCACCAGGGTGTCTCACTGGTAATGATTTTACAGGCAAGAAAGGGTCACTGAAGTGCTCTCAGAGAAGATGATGGCTATTCTTCACAGTTACGCAGCTTTGTTGATTTTACAGACTAATTTATTAAATTAGAGCAAAGCTTGGGCATGTAGGGAAATGAATTTTCAAGTGAGAATTTCTCCAGAAGTATTTACCTCTGATGGCTATGGTATTTTTACGTACTATATTGCAGGTGATTGTTCCTCATGAAGAAACTATAGGAGTGTAATTAAGAATTTCCAGTAGAGCCTAACAAAGTGGCTGAGAGCACCCTTTCCAAATAATAATACTTCTTTATTAAAAAACTATCTATCTGCCCAGAGAGTATGCAGAATTTCCCCCGAATGTCAGGCCTGAGATCACAGAGGCAGCTCCCGGGATGACCTCCTACCCGTTGCAGCGGACAGCCGCACCGAGAACGCTGCGCACGCCCGAGCCCAGCGCCCCTCGTGCGGGAAGGGCGCCTGCGCCTGACCCAGGGGAGCTGCGCGCGCAGGGGGCGGGCCAGGGTGGGGCCGGAAGCGGCGGGACCGCGGGTTAAAGCGCCGGAGCAGGGCCGGAGCAGGGCCGGAGCAGGGCCGGAGCAGGGCCGGAGC
>VYXC01000072.1:4121-53119 GCA_013397175.1 Platysteira castanea
TAAAAATAAATAATTAGTAGATAAATAATTGTATAATGTGCTATTATTAATATATACAAATAAACATAAATACACATTAATAACTATTAATAAATCTTAACACTAACAAGTGGGAATTGTTCAATCTTTGTAATTTCTTAGTGGGAATATACCCTTATCATGTGCACTTTAAGATATTTTCTCCTAGAAACCCAAAAATGGAAGAAAAGAGACATCTAAAAATTTAAATCTGCTACAGAAGGATAAGACCCACATCTGAGAAGTGATAATATATTAGGCCAAATTCAGCGTGTACTGAAGTCAGTAATCTCAGGCAAAAGCAGCATTTTCCAAATCATGAATTCAGAATTCCAGCTTAAGCAGTCTTGAATGAGTCAGAGGAATGGTTAGGCAATGTACAGTACTATGTAGAAGTACCCAGGACACTCCACTTGCGACTGGAAAGTATCTTGTAGAAATGATGGTAGAAGCAGATTCTGAGACTGTGTTCCTTGCTTTCCCATTAGATCTTTCAGAGGAGATGGATCACCTTGTAGTTTCCAGTAATGTATTCCAGCAGAGACATTTTGGGGCCCAGCATATTTACTATGCTCAATCAGCAAATGGCAGAGCTAATTCGTTACATTCTTACACTTTTTCTTTAAGACACAGAAAAAAATATTGAAGTCACAAATATCAGACTCAGACTGCAAGACCTTGATGGCTTCTAGCTTTATTCTTTGTTTATCAGACAGCTGCCTTATGTGAAAATGCCTCAGGTGTGGTTTCATCTCTGTTACAGTTTAAATTAAATTGCACAGTTTGTCATTTTTTATGTGGAATATATATAGTTTTCTGCATTTTTTTTAAAAAATCCACAAAAGTTAAATATGTGCCATTAATAAAGTATTACCAGATATGCCTGCTACCCGAGTAATGACAGGTTCTTCTGCATTGTTTTAAAAAGCACCAGCCTAATGGCAACCAGACTGGAGCCCTATATCTGCAGTGTGAATCCTTATTGCATATTCTGCCCCACTTCTGCGTGTCTCATCAACATGAGTGAGCTCCATGAACACAGCTAGGCCAGAACACACAATAGAAACCTGCTTTCACAGTGCAGAGAGACTCTGCAGTTCAGGTGTGCTAACAGTGCCTCCCATCAAGCACCTCAGCAATTGTCCCAGTTTGAGACAAAATTCAGTCTGAATTTGAACATCCTCTCTTAGAAGGCAGGTTTCAGCCACCCCTCCCCCACCAGGTTCGGGAAAGAAATATTCCTTGGAGGAAAGTGAAAGGGAAAAAAGCTATTTATTTAACAAACATGCAGAAAAAGAATAATGCTAAATAATAAAACCTCTGGCTGTGGAGAGAACCTGGTAAAATTCAAAGTCCTTCTGTGGGTGTGGCTGCTCTCTCCCCAGAGCTGGGGTGTGGCCCCTCCAGGCTGTGGCGTGGGCCTCCCGGTACTAGTGACTCGGATCGAAGCAGAACAGTGCAAGGAAAGTTCTTGCCTCAGCTAGCGAGCTGGCTAAACAGGAAAGAATTTTAACTCTCTGTCTCTCTCCTCAGAAAAAGCTGAAAAAGTTCTGGAAAAAAGGAAGGGTGCTTCCTCCACTCTTGCTGCTGTAGAAGCACACAGAGGAGTTAGAGTAGACTGACCTTGGAGCACAGAACTGCTTTGAAAAGTTCATCTGGCTTGTTTTTTCTTTCTCTCACACCCAGTTTTAAAGGCACAGAACGGCACAGGATTCATACCTGGGCATAGAGCGGCGATAGGGGATGCAACATCATAAAGTCACCCCAAGACAGCAATACATCCCTGTTAGGAATTGAATTCATCATACTTTAATGCTTGGTCATCCAGGGTGTGTCATTTTACCTGTTTGTTTAGAGAACATACTAAATGAGCCAGGACTGTTCTCTTCCTCTGTGGTTTATACAATGTAGATGTGGGCACTTCAGCAATAATATAAACTAATGAAGGAAACGTCAGTCTCAGTTTGCTGTTTGTTCTTAGCATTTTTAAAGCACCAGCATCTACAACGTATAAAGGACAGATGGAGGTAAAATTGCTTAGTCATGCAGTTGATAAAGCTTGCTCTCTGTTTATGACAGACTGTAGTAACACAAAAATAGAATCTTCAATTAAGCAAGACTCATGCCTTTGTTAGTTGATGCTACAGAAATTATGTTTAAAACCATAGTCACATAAAACAAAGAATCATAGAATAGTTGAGTTGGAAAGAACTTTTAAAGTTCATCAAGTCTAGCTCCCTTCAGTAAGCTGGCATGTCTTCAACTAGATCAGGTTGCCCAAAGACCCATCGAGCCTGACCTTGAATGTTTCCAGGATTGGGGAATCTCAGAGCTCTCTGGGCAACCTGTGCCAGTGTTTCACTACCCTTGTTGAAAAATACATCTTATATCTAACCTAAACATACCCTCCTTACACTTAATCCTTGTATTGAATGCTGGAAGAGTTATCAATGGTCCTAAAGAGCCAAGAGTTTTCTTTGTGAAGAGTGTAGTACAACAGGCAGTGGAGATCTACTAGTGGTGCTGGGTAGACTTCTACAAAACAGAATGTGTGACTGAAAACCTACTTAGTGTTAACAATAAACTTGTTTCAGCTATTTAAACTCTACACTGGCCTGAGGAAGAAACGGGGTGGAATGTACATGTGAGTTCAACCACCTGGCACTTTCTGGGGAGCTTATACTGGCCAGAAACTTTGTTAAGTAAATGGTGTGTCTTTTACTGTCAGTAACCAAATGGTGCTGCTGCTCCTCAGTCCTCAAAAGGAGTATTAAAGGCACTCAACATGGGACAAGTCAAGCCAGGGAGTCCACTCAATTCTGAAGGAACTTAAAACCAAGGAAAATGCAAGACACAATAATCAGAAAAAAAGTCTGGACATCAAATAACATTTTGAGCTCCAGAATGAGGCAAATCTAGACATGAACATACTTTAGCAATGAGAACTGTCCTTGAAAACTACAACTGGATCCCAGACTAAGGCAGATTAATTCTGTTGAATATTTTTTTAATCTCTGTCATGCTCCTAGCTTCCATTTTTCACTTCCTTTAAAATGCGACATTCCAAACATTGCTTCCAAATCTTTGCTGAATACAACCTCTTTTATTTCTAAAAATTGGAAATGTTGTTTACGATATTTCTTAATAAAAGGACACTGGATGGCATTTTGTTCTTTGAGATCCGTCCATTGCACTTTTAAATCCTAGACAGTTTCTCCATGTATTTACTGTCTAGTTCCTTGTAATTACTTATCCTCAAAAAATAGCAGAGCCACCACATAAACCTCTAGAAAGTGCCACTTTAGAAACACTTCTGCAGATATTGCATCTATATCTGAGTTATTTTCTCCTCATATTTTTGCTACAAGAACATTAGCTTTCTGTCACCTATGCCACAGGTGAAAATAGTCATAATTGCATTTCTGTGATGTTACAACCGTTGCTGCAAACAAAGATCCAAGCAATATAAAACAGAGCTCAAAACAAAGCAGATAAGCCCTAATGTTATAAAGACTTTTTGTTCTCCCAGTAGTATTTTTCACCATAGCAAATCAAACAGACTTGTCCTACTGATGTTATGAATAAGATTGAGGAACAAATCGTTTTCTAAATAAAATATTTCGCTTTCTGGATCTGCCAGGTCTATAGATAAGCTAAGTAAACCTCATAAAACACCACCTTTCAGCCTCTCTAAGGTTGGGTTGTGAATGATTTATATTTTGCATATTGTCTGCATTTGATCATGCCTTTCCTTCTCTTCTGTACAGCTACAAACAAATATGCACACACACAAATATATATTCTCCTGCTCTACTCCACTCTCATAAGACCTGGAGTACTATGTCCAGCTTTGCAGCCCCCAACAGAGGAAGGACATGGATCTGTTTGAGCATCTGTTTGAGTTCTGGCAAGGAACATGGAAATGATCCAAGGGCTGGAGTACCTCTGCCCTCAAAGACAGGCTGAGAGAATTAAGGTTGTTCAGCCCGGAGAGGAGAAGGCTCCAGTGAGACCTTAGAGCACCTTTCAGTAAAGTTCTGGGGGGGGTCTACAAGAAGGCTGAAGAGGGACTTTTTGCAAGGGCATGGTGTGATAGGACAAGGGGGAATGGCTTTAAACTGAAAGAGGGTGGGTTTAGATTAGATACTAGGAAGAAATTCTTTACGACGAGGGTAGTGAGGCACTTGAACAGGTTGCCCAAAGAAGCTGTGACTGCCCCATCCCTGGAAGTGTCCAAGGACAGGCTGGATGGAGCTCTGAGCAACTTGGTCAAGTGGAAGCTGTCCCTCTCCATGGCAGGGAGGTTGAAACAGGATGATCTTTAAGGCCCCTTCCAATCCAAACCATTCTATGGTTCTAAACAGCAATAAAACTCATAGACAAATATGCTCAGTTTTCCCTTAGCAAAAATAACAGTCACAATCATCTCTTTGCTTCCACAACACATTTTACATCTTATGAAAGTAAGTGATCTTTACAGAGCCACTGTTTATCATGTGACAGCTCTGGTAGGACAGCTGTTTCTTTTGCATCCTCAGTCTGAAAATACTACTGTCTTTAAAAATATTCACTGGAGCACATCAAAGGGTCAACAAGATAAGTTCTTGCTGCTCAGATAATAGTGAAAATGTCAAAGCAACTGGCATAACCAAAATTTACAATATACCTGAGAAAAACAGATTCAAAGTGTTGATATTTTTAATTTCCAACACATTGCTGTTTAATTTCCAAAGCATTTTGCTGTTACTGTTGTAAAGGATGAGAACTATACAATAATTTTAGTTTTAAACATTCCAAAGGGACTTGTGTTTCAGATCACAATAGTGGTTTAAGCCTTAAAATAGGTAATATTTGGGCTTCGAATACAGATCTTGGTTCAGTTTTCACGTATGTATATCCAGTTCTTTTTCTGGGACTTGAGTGTAGGACCATTTCTAATATATGAAAATAAAAATTTATGAAAGTTTAAATAAAGGTGTTTGACTGTTTAACTATTTGCACTAGAAACAAAACTAGAAACAAAAGAATTAGTGAATTATTATTTGTATGTATATGATGACATCGTGTTAAAGACATTTCTTCAATTTACCAGGTTTCATCTGTCTCTTGCCTTACTATAAAAATGGAAGCAGAGATAAAATTAAAGGTTTGTGTAAAAAAAGTTTGTGTAAAGCAAGTAGTACAAACACTGTGTAAACACTAGTATAAAATCCTGCATTTAAAAAACTTGGATTCTTAAAAAAATTGTACCTCAATAGTGAGGGATGTATGCCAAAATTTATTGCTTCAATAATACACTGAGACAGTTCAAACATTCTGAACTGACTCATGCTTACACCATAAAATCCACAGAAGACTGAACTGTGAAAACACATTTTTCTCCATACGGATATCAGTTATTCTAATGTAGGTATATTTTACATGGTCAATAAGCTCAGCCTATAACCACTAGCAATGAATGGCCCCAGTGAATGTTTATTTCCATACTCTGCTTCTAACAGTGGTGATAAGTGAAGCACAGGGCATAACTAAGAGTAATGATCTGGTAGGGAAAATGGCCACTGCCCGTGACTCAGGTCATCCCCCCACCTACCCGGTCATTTATCCCAGGGAAATATTTCCCACTTCAATTATTATTGCATGGTTGATAAAAAATTGATCTATACTAAAGAGGGATGCCTTTTAATCTACCTCAAGGAGCAGTGCTGTTCATCAACAATGGTGCTGCCCCCACTTTATTAAGAAAAAAAAAAAAAAAAAACACAACAAAAAACCTCCCAACAATTGGACTGTAAAACTGTTTACAGAAACCAATGTATTTTACTCATTTCCCCTACCATTGCTGCCTGCCTCCTGCATCCAGTCCTCCTTCAGCCTCATACTTTACTCACTCTGTTTGTGGACAGGATTCATGCTACTCCCTGAGGTTTTGTTATGATCCAGTGAAAATATTCTGAAATGGGCAAACATCTGTCTCCACTGTAGGCAATATTTTTTATTTATCTTTAGCTCACTTGCTGATCCAGGTTTCAGGCATTACCTGCTCATTCTGTCTCTGTGACTTCTCTTCCACTCTCCCTAAAATACTCTCACTTCCTACTCTTTATTCCCACAATGCTGTGTTGAAATTTATTCTTCATTCTTGCTATAATTAATATTTTTTCTTAGATAAAATGTCAACTGCTTTTTGTAGTTTCCACTTATCCTCATCCAAAGCAGATGTAAAGCACTGAACAATCAGTATAGTGATATTTTACACTGTTTGCAAAAAAGTACAAAAGGCTACAGAAGACCCATGGCAGTAAATATTCAGATACTTTTAAGAAATAAGCAAAGACTGCAGAACTTTGTCCATAGTATCCTTTTCATGATGTCACTGGGGCTAAGTAATGTGATTGGATTTGAAAAACGTGCTCATTTTTTAGGGTAAATCATTGGAGATATTAACTAAGAACATACAGTGTTTAAGGGGGTAAATTATGAGATACTCTCCTATCTTCTGGCACCTACAACTCATTAACTTGCTGGGCCAGAGGCTGTGTTTGGAATATCATTATTAGAGGGCAAGGAATGTCATTGCTTGAATCTGTTTCTTTAAATGTGTTCTGTCATTAGCCCTTTGGAGCTGTGACAGCTGCAAGATTCATTGCCACAACCTGTGGGGAATGAGTACAGTAAAAAGCCATCTACACAGAGAATGAGATTGTTTCATTCAACTACATATTCTAAAATTGATGTATCTAGGCTATTTATCTAGACTCTCTCTGCAGTCACCATGCAGAAAAAGGTGCCTCCAGGTAGTAATTTACAGTGCATGTTTTAACTGCCCTTCCTCATATGGGAAAGATCATGCATTTGAAGTAGCTACGTTCTCACAATAGATTTTGGATGTTTACTATACCAGAAACCTCCCAATTTTAGGCAACAGAGTAGATGAAATTACTTCCAAGTGAACAGTCTCCACAGATTACACTGACTGCCTTTTTCCATTGTGCAATACAGAGAAATGGGGAAGAATTTGAACCCATTTATATGGGCAATGAATAATTTATATGGCAGATTAGCTGGTAAGCTATACAACAGAACAGGACTATCAGGGATAATCAATTCTCTTCGGATGCATCCAGAAACACAGGAGCAGCAGAATGGCCGTCCTCATTGTACAAAATCCAGTATAATTAAAAAGTTTTATGGACTAGGAAATGACTGACAGGAAAATCAACATGTGCTCAGTGATTCCTACAATGACTAATCCTAAATTTTTGCTCCTGATGATATTATAGTTATAACCTCCAGTGTAGTTAAGGCTACCTTAAGTGGCCACAACAATATCAAATCAATATCATGATACACACCAGCAATGAAATATGACAAGAAAGCAAAACATAAAAGAGCCACAAATCAGTAAACTACTAGGAATGACTGCATTCCACTTCCAGCAAAAGCTGCAGATTCTGGGCAGCATTCCTCCTGGTACTGGGGTGAGAACAACTTCCGCTCCCCCATTCACCTCAACTTAGCAGTTCTTAAGTAGGTGTCATGGTCTGAGACAAGTTCATGACAATTCCAACTGGAGTTCAGAAGCTCAGACAGAAATCCACACATTTACAGGGATATTTGGAGCTACCAACTCAAGTGATAGAGAGCAACAGCTTAGAAAAGTCTACAAACTTCTACACTTACATCATGTGTAGAAAGAAAACAACAAAAGGAAATAAACTGAGCATAAGTTTTTCAAGTTCCTCAGTAGCAGAAGGATACTTTAAGTTAATGAGAAGCAGATGTTTTATCTCAAGGAGATATTTCAAGGTACAAAATACATACATACATTTATATATGGAGATGCACAAACAGAAAATACTTCCCAAAGAAAATGTTGATGGCAAAACCAGTATTTACTCCCAGGGGCACAGGTCAGAATTGTACGGGGTAACAGCTGCTACTGTGTGCTGGGTTTGCATGGCAGGGTTTTGGCAGCAGGGGGGTACAGGAGTAGCTTCTGTGAGAAGCTGCCCAGTGTCTGATGATTCCAATGTCACCTGGCTCCTAGACAGACCTGGCACTGGCCAAGGCTCAGCCCACCAACAATAGTGGTAGTGCCTATAGGACAACAGATTTAAGACGGGAAGGAAGCTATTGCACAGAAGTAAATTGTAGCCAGAGAAGAGAGAAGCAAGAATATATCATAGCAACAGCCATGCCAGCACCAAACTCAGTGAAGAAGAAAAAGGAGGAGGTGCTCAAGGTGCTGGAGCAGATTCTCCTGTAGCCCAAGGTGCAGCCCATGGTGAGGCAGCTGTGCCCCTGCAGCCCACGGAGGACTCCATGCTGGAGGAGGTGGGGGTGCCTGAAGCAGGATGGGACCCAGTGGGAAGCCTGTGCTGGAGCAGGCTCTTGGCAGGACCTGTGGCCCTGGGAAGAGAGGAGCCCAGGCTGGAGCAGGTTTCCTGACAGGACTTGTGACCCTGTGGTGGGCCCACACTGGAGCAGTGCATTCCTGAAAGACTGCATCCTGTGGCATGGAACCACACAGGAGCAGACTGTTCCTGCAGGACTGCACCCTGTCGCATAAACCCATACTGGGACAGACTGAATTTTTGTATGGCTTCAGATCTTTATAAATGTTTTCAGACAGATTTGTTCGTGAACAAAAGGGGGGGTTACATGATTTACTGTTACTATGAGCCACTCTAATTATGGTGTGCCTGAAGACTGGACAAAAACAAAGCATATTGTGATAGATAGGCACATACAGAGGCTATCTTGGAAAGCCAAGGCTGCTACTTATAAGTAAACATAAACAACATATACTTCATGTCTATTTTAAAAAACATGCTAGAAACAGAAACTTGTTCACATCACTTGTTTGTACATCACTTGGAGCAAATATAAAACTCAATGTCACATTGAACACATTTGGGAACACACAGAGGATTTGCCAGCATTGGAGATAATTTGTCTGGTTATACTCCTCCTTTTGCAATTTGGTTAAAAAAGATTAGTTTTACCTGGAAGCAGTGGGCGGTATAAAGGCATACAAAAAAATAGTAACTGGACCCAACTTTGCATTAGTTAGTCATCTGTCTGGGAGCACTGAACTTCATCTAGAGCCACTTGGCACTTCTAACAATATCTTCTACTAGGTTAAACCTAAGTCCCTTTGCAGGTATTTTCAGAGCTCATGAGAACTTGAATAAACAACAAAATAGCATTTATTTTCAACAAAATAAATGCTATTTATTTGATGTATTATTGGTTATGGAGTGCCTAGATGATACTTTTCTCAAGAATGAAATACATTATAGTACACTAGAATATACTGGCATCAAGAATAAAAACTATTAACCCAGAAGGTATTCTGGGCTGCCAACATATTTCCTGGAGGAAGGGAAGTCAGAGGAAAAAACTGTCTTGTGTAACATATACTCTAGTTTGAGGTGAAGCACTATGGAAAAAATACTGTAAGAGTTACCACTGGATTACAGGAAGGCTGGTCAGAACATTTCCCTGCCACTATTAATGTTGCAAAATCTACAATAACTGCCCCCTATGTAGTTAGAAGTTTCTAGTTGCAGTTAAGTATTTCTCCTCCCTCACCCAACACAGACTTCAGCATTACCTACTGCAAATGTTCACATGTTCTACTAGCATGTTCACAAGTCTCAAAAGGTTTGGATATAAAGTAGTTTTTGCAGCTCCATTTTTACAAGATGCACAATTTATGGAATAATTTGCATGCTGTCTTATTTGGCAGCCAGAAAGATTTAAAATGAGATTATGATGAACATCTCCACGGCATGTAAACAGACAGCAGGGTAAAAATGCATGTGGGTCCAGTCCTCAAATGGCAACTCACAGATCTGAATCATTGGTTTTTATATGAAGTTAGTAAAACAATTATTGGGAGCTTATGAGGAGAGTAAATTGCAACAAATTTTGAGACTTTTTGTCCTCCATTTCATTGCATGTGAACCTGGCCAACTTTTATCCACAGTCTTTTTCATGACCTCTGTAAAGCATCATGGACACACATGGATAGCTATTAGTCATGGCATTATTTACACTGTGTGCAAATATGTTCAAAAATCTTGTTTGAAAAATTATGTTTATATATGATGAGGCAAGCATCAAGTTGTTTTTGCTTTTCTCAATGACATCTCTTAAAATTCCTTGTATGTCAATTCTACAGTAGCTTCACAGACTAAATGAGTCATTTACATCAAAAACTTGCACAGTAAAGGCTGGGCTTCTGATTATAGAAATATCCAGGATTCATCATTGTTGCTAAGTTTTAGAACAATGCTCAGCGCACTGCCTGGCTAGGATATTTTATGATGTCAAAAATATTATCCACCCAAAGCATTTTTAGGAAGATTCCTGTGGAATCATTTGCAAAAAACCAAAAGAAATCACATGGTTTAGCACTCCAAAGTAAGTTATTTGGTTGTCATATCCTTTCAGTGATATTGTTGTCCCAAATTCAGGCTTGCTACCCAGTGCAAAGTGCAAAGTGCCAATTCACACTGCGAGAAAAGACATTTCTAATTTTTATTCTGCTATGTGCAAAGTAAGGACCTGGGTGGTAATGGCTCCCTGATCACCAAAATTTTACTCTATTTATACATTTTAACAAAGGCATCAGCATTCACTTGTTACAGATTACATAACTATTTTATTAGTTAGTACTCAAACCCCTACTTGTTACCTCTCTGAGTTCTCACGCTAATTAGCCCACATGAGCAGTTCTTCCCTCCATTTGAGTCTGGGGTCTATTTTGGGTGGTCAGTGACTTGCTGGACGTGATCTCCCAATGCCTGAATTACCTTAGTCAGCTCAGTTCTGCTGACTTCACGCCTGGTGGCTTTTATCCAGACAGCTCATTCATTTTGGGATTGCCTCCTCTTTTAAAACAAAAGATTAGCCAAGCATACAATGTTCACAATGGGACTGCTTAGTCATAACTGTCTAGCTATAGCTAATGATTAACTTTAAAAAAACTGCAAAGTTTGATTAAGGTCTTGAGGGCTCAATGTTAATGTAACTCCACATAGCTTTTCCCAGCTGTCAGTGCTGACATCATAAAAAAAGGTAACATATTTGATGATCTTAAAGTGATTATTTTAAGAAGCAAAACTATTCCAGCCTTGAACCATAGTATTCCTTTAAACATCTGTTGATTCAGGGTCTAACTTAGTGTTTCAGTTCCCGAGGGGAACATCCTTAGAGAATGTTTCCGAGAGATACTCCCATAATACACAATCAGGGAGAACTTGTTAAGCTTGTTAAGTTCCACCTTCAAAATTTTTACAAATTGTTCTTTGGATACCTGGACAAACCATTGATACTGTGTGATTCTGTGTACAGGAATTAAGATGGTAAATTCTCTTCTCATATGATATTCTCTACCATTGCTACATAAAGGAATGCTTATACATAGGACAATTGCCTGGTTTTCTTGGCTCTGAATTAGTTTTACATGACATGAGATGGATGGAATTAGTAAAGAATCTTACCTCGCTGTGTGGCATTGTCCCAAAACCTAATCCCAATTCTACCAAACTGGGAAAAAAGCTGTGATATCATATAGAAAATAAACTGAAAGTCATTACAAAGTTGCAACCAACTAGAAGTTTCAAAAATATATGATGTTAATACAAGTTAGTTCCAGAAAACAGACCCTGCAGTCTGAGTATGCATTATGATGTTAAGAAGGTGGAAAAGTACAAAGATTTTTGTTCTCACAATTGCTATTTCATGGGTAATCTGATTGTACCACTGGACTGGATTCAAATATATGCGCATAAATGGCACACAGGGAGGCATATGAACATTACTACTCTGATCAGTCTTCAGCAGAAGAGGGTAAATGTAGAAGTGTACAGCTGCAACAAGAAATTAATTCTCCTGAAAGCTGCTCTGATTCAACTTATGAGAAACATGAATGATTCAGTATAGGTTATCATTACGTACTGTCCTTTTACAGTAAATCATGAAAAAGTGATGGACTAGAATTCTCCTTCCAACAAAATATTATCCTTTGCAGACCTCCTTTGCAAACAATTAAAAATATTATACAGTTTCACTGTACATCTAATATTGAAGTGCACAATATAGTATCAGCAATCCAAAGGGAGGCTTGACAATCACAGCCAGAGTACCTACATTTTGAAATAGAGTTTGGACATTCCCTTCATTTACATCAATCATTGCTTCCCCCCTGCTCCTCACATTAGAATTCATCTTTAAATCAGCCCTGGGTTTTGCTGTAATTCATACAGAAACTGGAGCACTTTGTAAACTTCATTTCTCCATTTCCATTTTCATGCTGTAGCTGTATTCCTATTAGCATGCCTATCACACATTATATCACATAAAATAGAAAGATTTCTATGTCTGAGTAAACTGTATTTACTTACAGTGTATACAATACTTGTGGCCTATCTGTGTACACACTGGAAGCATTGCCACTACCTTAGAAACATTTAAAAAACACACAACAGCTCACAGCTACTTAAAAGAAAAAATACTAAATATTTGTGATTTTCAGTAAACTAAGCTAATCTTCAACAGCAGAAAGACAAATAATACTCTCTCTGTTCTACTGAATTCTTCTCTTCCAACTCCAGTTCCAAACTGTACTTGTTTTGGTTGTGAAGACACTGTGAGCTTTGGTGTAGCTGCCGTTGTTTACAGATTGAGCTTCACCAATCTCATCTTTCTCATTCACTTCGTTGTGTTAGCCTTTTTGCTCTTTACCTTTGTCTTTCTGTTGGTCTCTTGCACTTTCAGTTCCCTCGGAAACTGGAGAGCAAAAAAGTTTAAAAATATTAAAGCTTTTCACTTGTCAACAAGAGCAAAATTGACATGAGAATTAACTAGAACGCAATAACACACAGCATCCTATGACAACAGCTTTTACAGCATTGTTTCTCATAACCAAAATGTTCCTGACAGTACAATTTAATAATGCTTAAACCATTATCCCTGGAAGTTTCTATATCAAATTGATCTACTGACCTGACCATATTGAAAATATGCTAAGGTCAGAATGTTGCCACTGACTTCATAATTAATAAACCACTACTAATAAGGACAAACGTCTTTTAGGATATGAAAAACAGAAATCCAAGCTCTCTAAATAGTGACCCAAGAAAGCAAATCTTGCTGTCATTGAAGCTGGAAGCAAATCAACTCTGGAGGTTGGCCAGACGAAGTTTGCAATAGGTGAAATACGTAAAATAGGTGAACTTTATTGAAGAAAAAGCATTAAGGTACTGAGAGAGACAGACAGAAAAGCTTATTCAAAAAGCTATATAGAACACACAAAGAAGGTTTTCACACTGGGCATTAGACTAGAAGTTTGAGTTAAACTTCTCTCTTCTTTCCCAAATGGGATGTGGGAAAAATAAAGCAGAAATTCTCATTATTTTCACTGGGTTTTTTAGCTTTGGGGCTTGCTTGTGCAGAAATGTTGTAGAAGTTATTGGCTCTCTGAAAGTATCAGGCCACATTTTTGCCTGGATATTTCACTGAATTTTTAGTGTACAGTAGTAATTCTGTATTTTTACAAGGGCTTCAACAATATAAACATATCATAGACAATTTAACAGTGGTTTTCACAGTCAGAAGTGTGGCACACACAAAAATACCCGCTATTGCCATGTCCCACAAATTTTATGATGCCTAATTCCTTATTATCAGAAACATCTGTTAGATATTTCAGCTAAGTAGGTTTCTATTGATCTTTTTTCTAATTCTGTCTTCTTTACAACCTGGATGACTTGGATGACTGCAGCAGTTTTTCGACCTCAAGTGGAAGTAATCTGGAAAGTACTTGTGACAGGTTGCAAGATGCAAAAATGCTTTCAATTACTCTTTTGCAGTCCCTTGAGATACTGACTGCTATCCAACAGCTCTTACAACTGTACACATTTGTTTGTTAGTTTAAGGACACTCTATGTGGAAATCCCATGACAGATAATTTGAGGTGCCCCATATATATCTGGCGAAATTAATTAGGATGCATGATCATGCAATTTCAAATTGTTTTGATGTAGCTTATCTTTAGGGCAGTGTGAGGCTCAGATAAGTCTTAAAAGAAGAGACCTCACACTTGCAATGTATGGGATAAAGATTTTTTTAAGCACACAAGATTTTTATTTGCTTAAGCTGGGCACTTCAGGTCAGCAGCAGAACCTGGGATTTGCCCATAAGTTCCAGCTGGATAGCAACCATTGTTGCTAGTCTTACCAGGGCTACCATTTGCCAAACCAAATCAATAATTCTTAGCAGAAGAAGAGAAATTACATAATAGAAGTAGGTAGAGGTTCTTGATTGCCATTAAAGATGTTCTGTTGAAAAAAAAAGACTTTGAAATATCAGAGTCTAATTCTTGATTTGAAACTGGGAATGACAAATAGCTGTGGATTACCTTTCATTTTTTTATATTTAATATGACATATGTTTTAAAGTGAAAGCTATAAATATTTTTCATTACTGTATGCAAACATGACTTTTACCATTTCAGCATGAGAGAGCCACACTGCACTTATTAAAAGTATATTTAATAGACTTCAGAGAAAACAGATTTAGTTGATGAAAATTAAATGTTTATATCAATTTGTTTGTTTTGTTGTCCCTGTTTTTTTGTTTTAAATTGCTATTTAATTATCACATCTCTTAAAGAGGATAAAAGAACTGGTATTGATGATTATGTACAAACTTAAAAGGAGGAGTTGTTAATATACTACATTCATTGCCTAGCTAACTTGTAAAGATTCCCTTTTTCCCAAGTTTTTATCTTTAAACTTCTGAGTAATTTTGAGGTTTAGCTTAAGGACTGTGTTTTAAGAAGGCTGGTAGACAGTCTAAATATTTGAAAAGTCATGTCTCGCTTTTATCTTTGAGTGTCAACAGTCATACAAAGTGACAAGATGCTTCTCAAACTTTTGGCCAAATCCTCAAGCGTCATGCTTAATCAGGTAAGCTTCTTTGTGTCTGGACCACAAATGCTTATTAGCATGTAGACACCTGAACCATTGAACACAAAAGGGAAGACCCAAATAATTTTATTGTGTAAATTATTACTGTTTATATTGTTTACAGCTGTGATTCATAATTAGTTTGCAAATGAAATCAAAATACAGAATAGGTACCAAATAGTTATCCGTATGTTCTGTACCAATTAGCTGTCTATACATCCAGAAGTTGTGGATGTCCAGTACTGGAAGTGTTCAAAGACAGTTTGGATGGGATTTTAATAACCTCATCTAATAGAAGGTGTCCCTGCCCATGGCAGGGGGATTAGATTAGACAATCTTTAAAGGTCCTTTTCAACTCAAACCATTCTGTAATTCTATGATTCTATGGTGATTCATCTGCTTTAGAGATAACGTACATATATCCAAAACCTGTAGAATTTCAGTATAATTTCAAATGTATTTCATTTAAACACCAAACAAAGAAGCAAAAAACAGTGATGATGAATGTACTGGGATCATGCAAATAATATCACTGTTTCGAATGTTTTTGACAGTTTTCTACCCTCACTTACTTAAGATGCAGCTAGAATTCAAGTACTCTGTAGAAAGCATATGGTACAGCAACAGATTAAATGCCCTGCTAATGGCCACTAAAGGTTAGGAAAAAAGCATAGGCACCCAGAGAGATCTCTTGCAGTACACTCATGCAGTTTCTTAGTCTTTACCTTTGGGACTTCACACTAGCACGTTAGTACCTCACTATCACTGAACAGTAAGTTCCATAGCTCAATAACTGCTTATGCAAATATACTTTAGTTTGTTTAAATGAACTACCTTCTATCTTTACCCGATGACCCACTGTTCTTTCATTGAAACCGAAAATTCTTCCCCTTTAATCACTCCCATCCTTTTCATGATCTATCAAACTATATAACATTCCCCTCTCAATCATATTTTCCGGACTACATGTTTAGTCCACGTAATCTCTTTTTGTTCTAGAAGCGTGATGACCCTTCTGTATTGCTTTCCTTTTATCTTATCAAATCCTAATATGTCCTATGGAGGTGAGGAGAGGAGAGAAGGGAATATAGATGCACATATAGTACTCTAACTATAAGCTGCACTGGGTCCTTACAGCATGACTTAGTTTTCTGGTTTGTTCTCTACTCCTTTTCTAATAATTTTTACTACTAAATCTTTTTTTGCATAAGCACTAGCAAGTTTTAGTTTCCACCCATTCCCACTGTGAACTCTAAAATATAACAATAGCTTGCTGCAATTATAAGGCAATCTACACACTATTTAAACATCCATGTTTACATCCATTTAAACATCCAATCCTTCTTCCCTACACACATACATGCATACATGTACTTAGAGATCCAAGTAATACATGACTGTAAGAACAAAGATGCATAAATTATCATTCATGTAGACTCCAAATATCTGAAAAATACTGTCTTGTCATGTTCCTGGTAGAGGCATTGCATTTCATTGTAGTCTACAAGCAAATAGTTTCATATACATTGAAATTAAGGCGTTTCTGTTCCCTTAGCATATGGGTCACAGAGGCGACTAAAAACTGACCAGTCTTGGCTGAAACCCTTCCCATTGTCAGAGCTTTGACAAAACTTATTCCCTCCTAGTTTCCTTCAGTTATGCTCACATACAAACTCCGATGTTCCTTTTACTGTTTATTAAAGTACTGGCATGGTCTTTCACTCTACACAGTTTTCATTTTAGGAAATTAATATTTTGAGGCTCGTATGGCCCTGATGGAATCAGTTGAAATTCACCACTAGATTATAATATAATTCAAACACTTGGAAACTATATCCCAAAGAAGCTTATTTTTATGAAGAGTTTACAGTTTCCTCTTGAGCTTGGTGGGTTAGAGTTTTCTTTTCTTCTTTATGCTGCAGTATTTGAACTGGCACACAAAAACCTCTTGGCTACCTGTAGATTACCAGCTAAGTGCTAACAACAAATGAAACAGAAACTATTTTTACAGCCTTGTAGAAACAGAAGACAATGCACTTTTTAATGTATGACCTAAGGGGCCAATTCTCATTAAAACAAAGCACATCATCCATCTCTGTGTAACTGGGGCAGAAATCTACTTTTTGACTGTGCACGCTTTTACTAAGATTGAGTGTTTGAACTAGCTGGAAGCATATTACAGATGAAAACTGATGTGCAGAACAGCTATTCAGATGAAAAAGGCCTGGACAAGTCTGGGGGGACTGACAGGTCTCCTCTGCTGTCAGTCAGAGAATTTGGAAGAATAGGTGATTGTCACAATACAACAGTGAAGAAGTTATAGCTTCTCTAAAACAAGAGGGATGTGCCCCTCCAGAAGAGGTAATAAGAGATGCTGATTTTTAAGTAACGTTTTCTATCTCTATGAACAGTATGTTTCCCTGGGAATTGCTGTTTTATTTTGCAGCACATATTTGCCTTGGGCTTTGCAAACTATTTGTTTTGTGATATTTTTGAAGCCTTTTTTGGCTGGTAAAATCCTTATGCCTTCTTCACACACACTATCCTTTTTCTGATTTTTATTAGTTCTGAAGAGGTCTCAGCATTTTTTGTAATGTTCTCATCATGTTTTGTAATAGGCTTAAATATTAAAATTTTATCTTTGTTTGTAACCTAAGACAAGTTTGTTTAGATTTCTTCTTGCAAAAGAATAACAACTTACTATTCATAATTACGGACCTAAAGAAACATGGCTGCTTTACACAAGATTACTTTTGAGTAAGCCAGAGTGTGCTTGTTGGACTGGAAGAAATATTGCATACTTCAAAAGAAGAAAAAAAATTCAAGAACACTAACATCTTCAGGTCAGCCGCCATACACCCACATTTTGGCAATATTTGCCATGAATTTTTAATATTTTGTTTTTAATTTTCATCCAGACTTATTTTAATTTTGGAGTTTACTTGATTTTCTATTGAGATCTAAAGACAACCCAACAGCCAACACTTCTCTCTTTCTGTCAGCTGGCTTGGGTAGAGATCTGGTATGGGGATATGTGTTGCTGTCAGCTTTTTTTTGTTTTGTAACACTTTTAGTTTTCAGTTTTTCATACCTCAGGTGGTAACTCATTTCTGACAAAAATTGCATATCTGTGCCTAAACAGATAGAGAGAGCCAAGACAGTGTAATAGGCAGACCTAGTCTTCTACACAAACTGTTTTCTGTCATCAAACACTCCTTGAAACAGCCTTCTCTAGGCCTATACTCACTGCCACAAAATTGTCACAGTCACCAAATTGGTTAAAAATGTGACTTCATGGGAGGGGAAAAAAAAAAAAAGAAAAAACTGATACAGATACAGATCTTTCTTACTTCTCCTGTATTTCATCATTACATCGTAGGCTCATTTAACTAATGCTTAGAACAAGATTGGGAAAAACAAGTGGAAAAGATAGGAGAAATCTTCTTACTGTCTGTTGTACAGCAGCACACATTGAACTCCTGAAAGCAGGAAGATAACCTAATTGAGATACAGTAGGCAATATGTGGTAATTGTGTCACTTCTCATGCACTTATTTTCTTTCATCAGGAGCTTTGATACGCATTTGAATATTAGGTCAAAGGACCCAAATAATTATTTTTTAAAATTATTTTTCAGCTTTGATAGTAGTATTTCCTACGTTTTACAGATCTCTTCTGCAAAATCAGCTTTTACCAACTACTGTTAATTTCTTTCCAAAACATTTTTATTTTCTGTCTCCAAAATATAGATGTCCCACTCCAGTCCTCACCGATACAAAAAGGGAGCTATTGAGGACATGTCCATTGGTAAGATATTTTTATCTGCTAATACTATAGTCAAAACGTACTCTTCTAGGATGTAATATCTAAGCATATTTCTGCTTTCCCTGAGGACACTTCTCTGGTTTCTGATGAGAAATCTCAGCTGCGTCTTCTGCCTTGCTGCTGTCCCAAGCTGCAGAGGATGCTTGTCCTTCTTACTCAGTTGGACTCTTTCTCACTTGTCCATATTTGGATCAGAAAGGTTACAACCCAAAATGCAGAAAGTGGAAGAGACTGAGATTAACAGCAACCAACTCAAGGTTTGAAATGCAATTAGCAGGCAGATGAGGGGGAAATGGCACAACCCTCAGTTCACTGCTCCACCCAAACCACCCATTGCCTACAAGATGATCAAAGCTCTCCAAAGGGCAAGAGAAAAAGACAAAAGCAGTCATGAAATATGCTTTAAGGAAACCACCACCAAGAACATCAGATACCATCAGAACAAAGTGAAAAGAAAAAAATAAAAAACATACCACTTCTCAACAAGCATATTTATAAATAGACTGCATAAGGCAGTCTAGAAGAACCTGTTTCCCCTATACTAACAACCCAGTGATAAGAAAAATACTAGCAAATTAGAAATTACTTTTCAATTTTAACTGCAAATGAAAACACCAATGACAAAGTGCCATTTTAGACACCAATAATATTATTCAGCAGTTCTAGTTCTAGTATTGCACTATCAGACACTGAGAGATTTGAGACAAATTCTCTGTATTTTCCCCAGTTAGGAGACAAGCCACTGGGAAAACGGTGTGCTCTTTACTTACTTGAAATTGAGTTAAATTGAGTACATTCTGCCCCTTGTTGAATTTCTCACATTCAAAACCCCAAACTTTTTTTCCATTATATCACTGACTGAGTTGTTCTTTTAGTTAGCTCAATCACCCACCCATCCCCACCCCACCCCTTTCAAGGACAGATGCAAATGTGATTTACCTGTTATTGCATTTTAAATTAGAAAAGCTAAGTGGCTTCCACCAGTGGCTGAATATAATGCTTAATTGATGTCTCTCACTCTGTTTCCTCAGGATGAGTCATCTAAATTGTCAAAACAGCAGTGACGTACACAAGTAAGAATAATAATGTCCTTGTTGGCAACAATTCAATAAAACAAGCAAATTAGACACTATGGAGTGCCTGAATTGTTGTATATTTCCTTTTTTCTTAGGCATTTTTTAAAATTTGATGAATGTCTCCCCTTATTGTTTCATTTCATTAACCTGGTTATAATAATTTTGAGTCCAAAACTTCAAGCATCCGGTTGGTATTTGCACACATACATATGCTCAGAGAAGTCTGTAATTTAGCTTTGTAGGACAGACAATTAGTCCCTCTCAGTGTTTGTATAAAACTATTCTGGTAGGATGGGTCTAGAAAAATCTAGGTAGGGAATCAGCGTAAACTGCAGAAAACACACAGACTTGATGCAGGCCTTCCACTGCACTAATCCCGCCTTTCACTAACGACTTGGCTAGATGCCTACTGCATCTACTAAGCGGGTAGGCTGAAAAGGTTTTCCTGGGTTTGCTTCCTTTTCACTCAATTCCTCTGTGCATGTGTGCTTGCATGCATGTCCCTGCCAGCTTCTGAGCTGAGCAGCTGATTTCAGATCAGTTTGTCCAAATAAGTCTGGCAAACACTTCTTCTGGTGACTCATAACTCCTTTCTTCCACACAGCCCCTTACCTGGACCAATAACGTGGCTCATGTTGCTGGTTTAGCTCCCAGATAGACCCTCCTGCTGGGATGGTTTACACGGGCACTGGTTCCCTGAGCTTGATTGTTGCCCCATGCTACCCTTGCCAGTAGCTGAACTAGCACAACTAGTCTTGAAGAAGTAGTAAGGAATTGTATTAAAAAATGGAGGGCAGCTGCTAATGTTCTAAATTTCTGCATTGATAATGAAAGCAAGCAGCTGGGTAGAAGATACAGAGACTTTTAATGCTCTGAACAAAGGAGACAGCTCCACATGTGAAGACTTCTCACTGCACGTGAGAAGTGAAGAAACCCACTTTGTTTCTCAGCCTAGGTATTAAAGCAGGGCTTTACCTACTCTGAGTTTCAGCACTCAAATTGTTGTTAGCCTGGTAGGATATATGTTCAGGTGCACTGCAAAAAAACCTGAACCTGAATTGGCTGGGTAAATGGGCTGGAAAGGATGCCAAAGGTCTTCTGGAAGATTAAAAAAAAAAAAAATTGTTTCTTTTACACCTAATCAGAAGTTCTGCTGAAAGTTTTCTTGAATACAGAATCATGTGGCAAGTCAGATCCAAGTGAGATTCTCTGTTGTCGCCTCAGACTGGCAATGAAGCAGTAAGAACTGGCAACCAGAGCAGCAGTCAGAGCTTACACTTCTTCGACACATTTCTTGCAAACACTCAGGATTTCCATGCACTGGATGCTTCCTTCCTAGGTCTTGCAGCTATTCTCAGCCATGTAGAGAGGAAGCTAGAAAGAACCAACAATGGAGCTGGATCCTGCATTACCTGACTCCCAATGATACGGATAGCCTTGCTTAATTCCTGTGATCCTAAGGGATGGTTTTCACCATGGCCATTACCTGTGCCTTAGCAGTGGAAACACAGCGTGCATATGCCTGGCCACAACATGCATGCCTGAGTCTGAATTTACATTTCACGGGCAAAATGGCTTTCTGGATTCCCTTTTCTTACAGATGTATATGAATCATATGCAGTGGTGAGAAAGAGAGTTTGGAAACAAATGAAGAAAAGGCTCTCAAACTTCTACTATTGCAAGACCACTAAACACACTTCTGACTCAGGCTGACATCTGCCAGAATCTTGGAGGCAGAGCTGGAGCTCTGGGTTTTTGATTCCTCCCATGTTCAAGCAGACAGGACTGTGTGCACACAGTCTGTGAAGAATAGAAATATGGAGAACAGCCTAACCAAACTGCCAAATTTTTGTCTGTTAGGAGCACCCTGCAACACTCCAGGTTTTGCACATTTATTCCATCAAAAATAAACAGATTCCAAAGGACAAAGGGATTCTAAGATTCCCAGGCCATGCTGTTTATGGGGAGCCACCGGTTAGCAAACGTCAATCTTGTTACAAGGAAGTTAGTAGGAAATTCCAATGTACCCACCAAAACATAGCAAAGAAAAGCATCTTGTTTTTATGGTCAAAAAGGTGACACAACAAAGAAATCTTTTTTCAAAGGAGCATTTTTAGGGGAAGAACAGTAAGGCAGTGAGGCTGTCGTTGCCACTCTAATTATGAAGTAATCAGGTTTGAGAAAGAAGGTTCAGGTCTAGAGAAACTATACATAGCTGTTGGCTGAAACTTTTCAGTTCCCCCAAAATTGCCTTCAAAAGTTCCCTGATGATAAGAAACGCATCTGTAAATCAACACTGAGCTGATTAATAGTAGTCACTATGCCCTATATTTGCATAATTCTCCCATCTGACTTTTCTTTTGTGATCCTTTTGTTTGTTTTGTGATGAAAGAAGCTTACCCGGACATGCAGCATATGCAATGAGTTTTCAAACTGCAGTATATACATCACTCCAGAGTGGTAGAGCTCAGCCAATGGCAGGCTTCATGTATGACTACAGTTGCCACTGAACGTGTTACCTAAGGGAAAAAAAGTTGGGAATCTCTAATTTGCAGTGTGCTGATACTATCAGGCAAGACACATTCTTTTCGATTTCCAAAAGAAATAAATACAGCGTACAGTCACAAAATAAATTGCTGTTTAGCAGCTGTTTGACATATCTGTAGGCATAGTCCTATACAGTGGTAGGCACTAAAAGGTTTCCAATAGGTTACGCCATAGTGACAAATAGAAAAACTTCCTTGATTTATCATTAAATAAGGATAATTCTGTATCACAAGGTTTGACAGAACTTAAGTTCACACATTATTTATCCCACTATAATTTGTAATGTTGACAGTAAGTTTGGACATGGCAACAGAAGTTAGGGTTTTATTTTTCTCCTCTTAGAATGAGTCTGAAATATTTACAGAGTCAGGGGATATCTTGATTTCTGGTAAACTATTCAGCATGCCTCTAATTGCATTCAGTTTTAGTATCAGATCAGCTCACAAAGGAACACTGTGCTTTGATTTAGCAAAATGAATGCTGGTAGACGGCCAGAATTTGAATTTTGTGAAATATCATTCGTTATCCTCAGAAGTCTCTGTGCTATTCTGAGGTCTGAATATTTAGATGAATTAGAAGGAGATCTGATCTCAATTTGCCAAAAGACTATGCAGCTGGAGAGTGACACTTGCTCATCACTGCCAAAAGACAGAGCAGAGCATGGCCCTTTATATAATAACATGAGCTTTTAATGAGATACAGAGTTCGGTGATAAAGTGTTCTAAAATGGATGGTATCAGCTCAACTTGTGACAACAAAGCAACTGATGGCAACTTCCAGATACTATATATGCTGCCTTGGGTCTATCATCATTAGACTTATCAACCATAGGCATTTTGATTAGAAGCAGAGATGTGCACACAGTTGACTCACAGTGGACTGTGTATGTTAGGTTTGCATTATAGTTTCTGTCTGTGACATCCACTCAGGCTTTGACTTTGCTCAGGAGACAGACCATTGGAATTTTCCAGCACCTTCTGTGTACTAGCCCTGCATAAATAGAAAATTACAACTATACATGAGTCAGCCAGTCTTCCTGACCCCCAAGTGTTCCTGAAAGAATAGATCTCAGGCAGATTGTAACAGGAGAAGTAGATCATCAGACTTTCCCAAAAGTCCGTGTATTCATATCCGTGATGGTATGGGACACGGTTGCCCAGGATCTGTAGGGTCAGGAGGCAGACAGGCAGTACAGGATATCCAATACTTGCTATAGTTAAGCACAGGGACTGGAAAAAGTAGTTACTAAGGTGGATAGCTGAAAAGTTATGGTCAGATGGATTACATTCTGTTTGTGGAGGTTTTTTCTTTGCAGGGAAACAGCAAGTCTATGTCTGTCCCTAGCATGATAGGAACATAGAGCTCATCTCAGAGCACTCAAGCAAATTATTGCTCTGCAGTGAGAAATCTTTCAGAGATAAGAACCAAACTTCCTAACCCTGGAATCATGCAAATATTCAGCCAGCTGATGAGAAAAGTCAAGGTCTTCAGAGGTCTGAAGTCGCAGGCTGGGCTTCTCTTGAGTCTGCCAAACCATGCTTCTCCACTACCCAGCCCCTGTTGTGGGAGCAACACAAGTGTAATTTATCTGAATCAGAGTAACTCAGCTGAAATTTTATTCTCAAAGGGAAATCGTAATGAAGGTAATTTGTTTGAGCACACATCTGCACTGTGAATGGCAGAACATTCCTTCAAATGCTATACTTCAACTACAAGTTCTTATTTGTGTTTTAAAATCTCTGTGCCCTGACCTACACAGGTGAGATGTGTCTTCAGGTCTGATCTCCACTCTTGACATGGAGATTATGGGATGTAGGGAAGCTTTGGCAAAGGCAAAGCAGACTCTGTAAAGGCTGGCCTGGCAGATCCAGAAGTGTCATACCTTCTATTCCACTCTTCCTTGGTTTACAGAACAGTCTCCCAAATCATTCCTTGACAGATGCAATCTGTGATTATGTTGAGAATACTACTGGTGAACACACAAAATATGCAGTCTTCTATATGAAGCATAATCACATTTGGTTCTTAGTAAAGCAATACTTTATTCTAAGGTTATTCAGCACAATTTATTACTGACATTCAAACAGCCTCATCACTATTACTACAGTTTCAAATTATTTTCTAAAAATAGCCACAGAATTGTCACTATTTACAATGTATGCAGATTTGTATTCCTTGGTACTTTTAAGACTCACCGGTTTTTACCTTTTCATATTTTAATTCAAGAATGAACTTTCATTATAGTGCTGTTCATTACAATAAATGGCTTTCACATATGCATTTATTCTACAGTTTTCTGTCTTAAATTTTCTGAAACAGTGCCAAGACAGTTCACCAGCAATACCTACAGTACAGATTTTAAAAGACAGTTTTGTTTGTCCTTTTTGCATTCAAGGCAAATGAAACAGAGAAAACACACCCAAACCTACTACCAACCATCATCCTGAAGCAACTGCTTTGTTAAAACCCTTGTTTCAACTTCTTAAACTTTGTGTTCCCTCATTTCCACATATACAATCTTGATTTCTTTCGCCTGCTCTGGTAAATAACTTATGGACTTCACGTGTCATTATGAGACATCTAACCATATTTCCAGCTAACAGATACTCAGCTTTTACCACACAGCAGTTCTTAAAATACAGAAAGAAAGATAAAATGGGTGCGATTATAATAGAAGCCATTAATAAATACCCCAACATCTTCTGGACTTGCTAATGACCAAGTGACATGCAGACTGTAAATCATGTAAGCTCCCCATTTTTCCCCAAATGTGAGTACCTGCTGATTGTAGAGGGTCAGAATTACCCCTTTCAATTTCATTTTCTTTAGAAAGACAGAGAAAGGGAAACTCTCTTTCCTGTACCGTGCACAGAGTTAGAAGCAAGAAGGAAACTACTTCAGTTTGAAGAATACTTTTGTCTTGTAATTTTAAGTTACATTTCCAAATTCAAAAGTATATGCATTGAGTCAATTTCCTGCAATGCAAGTCTGACTTTTTAAGCAGTTCTTTTTTTCTGCATTTATTATCTTGCACTTGTTGCCCATTAGGCTGCTCCACAGACAATAACCAAACAACACTGATTTCAGAAAGTTGTGTGATAGGCAAGTTGCTTACATTAATATTTGGACATCTGGCCAAAGAAATTATATCTGGTATCTGTTAAGACCTTTTTTACATTCTTATACTGAATAATTTTTTAATTTTTGCATGGATCCAAAGTCAATGTGTTCTTTTGGGTTTTGTGGTTTGTTTTGTTTGGTTGGTTGGGGTTTTTTGTGGGTTTTCATCTTTTACTGATGCATCATCTTACATCAGCTGCAGTGGGTACATCTGCATATTATTTTTCATAACAGTAAGGTAACTTCAGGGCATAATCAAAAGTATTTGGTTACACTAAAAGCAAGTTCCTTGTATTTAAACCCCCTTCAGTGGGGAGAAAAACAGAAGCAGTCATGCAGCTACAAATCATAAATAGGGTATTCCTAGTACTTCTCACCACGAACACCATAGTCCACACCAGAGCTCCTCTTTAAATTTCATTGGCATAATTCACTTAAGCAGGTGATTTTGTCTGATCAACTATTCTCTTCATAATTTTGTTGAGCCTTTTAAAAGAAATAATTTCTCTGCAGGCAGTATGGGAAAAAAAACCCACATGCTGCCAGGAACTTGGGTCAACCAAGAGGACCCGTTGGGCTTAGAGGCAAATCAAGGTAGAAAAGTCCCTCAGAATGTCACCAAGCAGTGTTCATACAAAGGGTTATAGGATGATTTTTGTTGTACCCCTTTTTTTACAGAAAGGAAAGTTTAAATTACCATCACTATTGTCACCGAACAGCTCACTGCAATCCCTATGGAATTGATCCAGAATAACGCAGGCAGTCCTGAAAGCATCAGTGATATAGAGAAAACACAAGTTAATGATAGGCTTCATAAACAAAATTTCAGTGAGATTGAGAAAACATCAAGATCAGGAACCCCACAGCTGTAAGACCTGGAGTACTTATCTAACTTACTTATGGAGAACATTTATTTAGAGAAAAGCAATTCTGTGACAAACAGTCGAGACAATTACTTGGGATTTAGCCAAAAACGTTCTATTTCTGAGATGAAATCTGCATGGCCAGAAGTTTGTGATGCAGCAGTATGGCACCTTCCACCCCACACCTTATGTTTTGCTCTGGGTAGTATATTTGAAGCCTATTTGCCCCAGATGAGCCATGCAGCAGGACTTCTGCATGAGAAGGAATATCTGTCTTTGTGGTCAGTTCCCACTTCAAGTGTTGGCTGTTCAGATTTTGTGAGCTGCATTGCTATACCTTCACTGCCCCAGTGGTTCAAGTTGAACAGGATCCTGATGACTCAAATTAAAGATTATTTTAGTGCTTAAGTACTGCCATCCACATTGCTCAGTGGCAGGTCAGTGAGGAACAAGATAGCTACCAGCAGGTGGAAAACCCTTGGTTTACTCACAAGAACCCAGATATTATCCTGCCAAAACCCTGTACATTTCCAGCCCTGCCACTCAGCAGATAAATGTTGATAAGCATATTATTTAGAACTGATTAGTACTTGATTAATGCAGAAGGTAATAGCAGTCCTGACAAAAACAAACCCCCATTAATGAATTTTAATTTTCAAAAGCTGTTCTGTTAAACAAGTAACCATTAGCACAACAATAAAATGCGGGGGTTCCCCACACACTGCGTTTCTCAGCACTAACAAAGCCCCTGCAAAGCTCTCCAGGCTCCCAGCTGACCTGGTAGGACAGTATTGTCTGGGCAGGCACTGCAGCAGCCCTCTGGCATAGAGTAGCATGCACCTACATTTAATAATCAGCAAACGTCCCCAGCCTTTTCAATGAACACTGCCGTGCCTGCTTTGGCTCAGCAGCACGCTCAAGAAATTATTATTTCAGTATTGTAAAATGCTCTTCTATATGGAACCTGCCTATCACCACTGGCAGAGAAAGAAGGAGAAAGATCAGGAAGATTATGTGGGAGAAAATGCAAACAAAGAATGAAAATATCTTATTATTCTGAATTTCTGAACAATGCTGTGAAGAGTTAAGATACCAGCTTTTCCTACACTGCTGGGAACCAAAGGCTGTCATCACACATATACCTGTGGAAAGTTGATTCTCTGTACAAACGTGACATAACATTCGTGTTTAGTGTACAATTCCAGTGCTCTGACCATTTGACTGCTTGGTGCCTTCAGCTTTCATAGTGTTTCCCCAGGTGCCAATGTGACTCCAAGACAGTGAAGGCTCCATCCTCCTTTTCTGATCCCCCTTAAGACTGCAGGACTTCCTTCTTAGAGCAGGTATCTACCTCTTTGCATTGTTTTGTTTTATTATTTTTCTTTAGAGGAAAAGTCAGCATTTGAAAGACTTTGTTGATAACTCATTAACCAGCAAAATTGGTGTTTGTTTTTCAGGCAGCTGATCCTGACTGTTTGGTGGCAATGACTGAGGTAGCTGTCTCTTTATACAGAGGAAGCACTGTTATTTTCTCCCCTCTTCCCCCCTGGAGGTGTGAGGGAGCGTGCTGCCCCAACCCCTGCCCCTCAGCTTCCCCTTGGCCAACAGCTTTCCTCGCTGTCCCCACCCAAATACACCAATGCAGCCTGGGAGACAGGACCAGAACCCCAATAAAGACCTTCAGAATGTGGCATGACCCTCCCCTTGGTTCTGCTGGCCCCTCTATTCCATGGGGAAGGCCAGGGCTAGGGATGCCCTCCTCAGCCTGGCTGTATTTCCCAGGAAGAAGGGGTTTCCCAGGGGAAGATCTCTTCATGGTTTTGATTCCTCTTCTGGGTTTTAAAAATAGTATAGCTCAGGTACACTGATACATGAATTCATTCATATGGCCTTGCTACCAAGAAAATTTATGAGCACTTTGATTTTGTTAGCGGAAAGCTAATGGCAGTGTCACCTTATCTATCTAAATTCAGTCTTCCAAGGAATCCTAAAGGAGTGTGCCAAGCTGCTAAGGCTATGGCTTTTCTCCAGAGGAAGCAAACCTCTCCTGACTGCCATGTCAGCACCAGAGGGTGCACAAAGTGGGGGCATGGCTGCAGGGCCAGGCAGAGAAAAGCCCCGCTGCTCCCCAGGTCTCACAGGGAGGGAACTCAGAAAAGGCAGTGACTGTCTTAATAATCATCTTTGATCAGGGACACCCCAGTGAAAGTGCAAAGCAGCAGCAAAACACATTGCTACTGCAGCTTTTAGAGGATCATATGTTAACCAGTGAGGCAAAGGAAGAAAATGATTGCAATAATTGTCAGTTTGTTACCCCTGGCACTTGTGTCAACTAAACATAACTCTCAGATGTGGCGTGACAAAGCTGTTGGAACTTTTGTACACATCAGTAGTTTGCTTTTTAAGCCTATTGCTTTGTGGCAATCAGCCTGGACATAATTAATTGCACCAGCTGCACTACACCTCCTCAGCAAGGGAAGCTGCTCACCGCAGGTCACCCTGCCAGGGCTCCCTGGCACAGGGCTGCACTGCTGTGAGCTGCAGTTAACCAACACCAGCCCTGCTCTGAGTTCCTCGCTTCCCACCCCGGCTCTGGCAATCAGGGGGTGTCTGTGCTGCCCGAGGAGTGTGGAGAGAGCAATCACAGTGCTCTGCTCAAGGGCTTGTGCTATCCAACCTATTGACCCAGCAGTTCTGCAGCCCCTTTCACTTTTTCTTTGTCTCAGAGCCTATGTGATAAAAACAACCTCCTCAAGGTTACACAGCTAACTGGTGACAGAGTCAGAGAAATAAATTAGTTTTTTGCAATTGATGGCCATGATGGTTCCTGGCCTTTTAGCTGTTCTCCAGCTTCCTCTCAAATTTCACTAAGTCTCCCTTCAGTGAACCTACAGGTTTGCAACTACTGCAAAAAGCAAGCAAGAGCAAGCCAGAGATAAGCAAAAGGCAAAACAGAGGGTGCCCTTAGCATGCCTCCTGCCCGTTGATATAACTGTGTTAACACAGCAATGCAAAAATTTAACAGCCTCAAGTTCTCCTGCAGAGTAGCTCTAACAGCTCCTGGAGGTAGGGAAAAACCTATAGGGAAAGGCCAGCAGCAGTTCAGCTGCTAATACAGGAGACGAACAGCAAAACAGAAGTGTTCATGGACTGTAAAGCTAGGCATCAGCAAGCACTGCCCTCATCACTTGCAAATACCCCATGCCTCTGTTCGATCTCAAAGCATGAGCAGTTTGTATAAATGAGATTCCATCTTCTTGTAAAGGATGGAGAAAAGCAATCCCACCCACTTTTCAAAGGAAAACTGAAAGCAGTTTCATCTAAATACAAGTATTTTACCAGTGATTCAAGTTACACTTCTACTCAGAAACTCTTCAAATATACATTTTTATAATGAACCAGGACTAATCTTTTAGAGTTTATTTTGCAAGACAAATTAGGCACATTCTAATAACTAATACATACCATACTTAACACCAGCTTGAAAATGTGAACACATTCAGACATACGTCTGCTGTTAATACAATCTGTTTGTACACCCTGCTACAGCAGTATCTTCCCAGATGCACATCTTCTCTTAATCCCCTGTAGCTGAGCAGAGTTGACTGAGATGATCTGTGAGCCAAGTAAATGTGTTGCATTAGAAAAGCTGTTACCATCCAGAGTGTCACTTACAAAATGGTTTTGGCTTTTTGCTTTTTTTTTTTNACAGTGGCATTACAGCTAAAATATTATGTCATATATAGTATATGTATGCATTACCATATTTTCTGTGTGTCTGGGATATACCGTGTATATACTTGTAACATATATGCAGTACTTTGTATATATTAGCTGTTTTTCAACCTGACTGTACATTAAGAAATATGCCATAGTAACATACATCACCCTGCCTGTAGTTTCAAAGCTCAGGGTCATGGCTCTGCCTCACTCACTCTGGCCTCTGGCAATTCAGCCCTAATCAGCTCACTAGGAGATTCTCAGCCAAGTTCAGAATGCTTAAAAAAAAACACTCCATGACCCATGGGCACTCTAATTAGATAATACAGATCTAAAAATTATTCCCTTCCAGGTGTACATTTATCATCTTTGTGAAGTTCCATTTAAAAACTTTGTCTTGGCCACTCATTTCATAAACAGTAAAAATAAATCTAGACTGAATCTCTAAAAAGACTAAAAAGAAATTTTCAAGTCAATGCTGTGCTGTAGGAAATTCAGCATCTTTTCTACAGATGGTTATAAACACATACAAAGAGACAGTTTATTACATAGGAGAGCTAATTATTAAATAATAACAACCTATATCTGAAACTTTCATCTGTGAAAAATATAATACTTGGTGCCTTGCATATATGCCTGTTGTTTATATTTCCTGTGTGAAGGTGAAAAATTTCTCTTTCTATTTGGTTTATAGTTTTCTTCAACTTTACTATGCACTGCTTAATATTCAAGGAATTCTTCAGTCATATACGCTACATGTCATATTGCTGTTGTGATATACGATGCAGCTTCAACACAACTGACCCTAGGAATTGAAGTGGCAACCTTTATCATTCTGACAGTCCCGTCAAGTGTCTCTACAGCTTGAACTAAGGAAACAAGCTTCTCAATGTGTAGACTCATATTCAGGCTACATCAAGCACATGTCCAACAAATTAGGTTAAGTACAAGGTTAGGGAATCTAAACTAGTAAGAGCTTGTGTGATATCACTCTCATATTTGTTCACTCATTGCCAAGCAGCTAGCAATACCCATGAGAACTGATGTGAGACAATCCACTGCATCCTATGCAACAGAGCCTCCAGCATCTTTGAGCTCCTGTCAAATTGTCTTCCCTTCCGGTCCTCAAAATGACCTTTGGCAGTGTGGTAGGTCCTGGAATGTAGGCAGAAAAGGGTGAAATTCTTCTGCAAATACTCAGTGTTTTCTTGTCAGTAAATCTAGCCAAATTGAGAAACAGTAATATGTCTACAAGGAGTGAGTGCTATTTGCCAGACAGAAATGTACCCAAACTGTGGGAGGCCTAGGCCCAGGGATTTGGGTGATGGGTGAAAAGCCCCTCAGCAGCATGGCCTAACAAGGCATGCAACACATTGTGGCAGGTAGCTATGCAACTAAATACCTGTCCTGGTTTCAGCTATGGCTTTTCTTCTCCGTAGCTGTTACAGTGCTGTGGTTTGGATTCAGAATGAGAATGGTTGATAACTCACTGATTTTTTGGTGTTTTGTTAAGTCATGTTTATCCAAAGTCAAGGACTTTTTTTTCCCTTGTCTCATGCTCTGCCAGTGAGGAGGTGTGCAAAAAACCAACAAACTGGGAGGGAGCTTAGCCAGGAGAGGTGATCCGAACTGGCCAAAGGGATATTCCACACCACAGAACATCATGCCCAGTACATAAACTGGGGGAAGTCACCCGGAAGCTCAGCCAATTTGAGTTCAGGAGGAGGGCCAGTCAGTGGGCAGTGAGCAATGTTTTTTCCCTTATTCTTGTTCTTGTTCTTCTTCTTCTTCTGTTATTATTATTATTATTCTTCCTTATTATTGCATTTTATTTAAATTTTGGTTATTAAATTGGTCTTATCTCAACATATAAATCTTACATTGATTCGCCTTCCCATCCCACTGGGGCAGTGGGGAAGAGATGGGGGAACCTGAGGAGTGGCTGAATGGTGTTTCACCTCCAGCTAGGCTTAAAACCACAGCAACATTTAAGATAAGTCCACCCAGCTACTAACCTGAAAACCTTTTTTTGTAGTGAGACACAAAAGACACAGAAAGGATGAGGACTTGGAATATTGCTATCAGTGAAATGTCTCTGGCCGTATAGAATCATAACGAAGGACAACTGAACCTCAGGGAGCCGGAAATATCCCCCCCAAAATAATAAAGACTGAAAATGGGCATGAGAAAGAGAAAAAATATAAAATACATGTGAAATCCACTGCACTGAAAACCAGCAAAGATCATAAAGCTTTCTGGTGGGTTAAAGGTATCTTCTGTTTGTGTGGTGCTGCTGGCAGTATCTCATTTCAAGCAGGAAAATGAAAGTTTTGGTCCTTGAGAAAATAGGTTACTGCCATTATCCTTGCACCCTCTTCCAGGACCTTTTTTTTTTTTTAATGCATCAACTGATGACTGTAGCAGACATCCTGCAGCTGAATATAGCCTTGCTGGCTGGAATAAACCCATTTTATAATCACTGTCCAACTCAGAAATTAAGAACTTCAACTGCAGAATGACTGTTACTGGACCTTTGGCTTCAACTTTCTGCCGAAGGAAAGTTTTGCTAAAAAGGCCTAAGATAAAAAAAAATTGATTTTATATTTCATGTGGTTACATTTCCAGAATTTCAGTACTCCCAGCCTGATTTAGACCTAAAAGGAAGCAAGTCACCTAATCAGCAGCATCATTTTCTAAAACCTTCTTTAGGGTGTTTTTTACAAATTACCTTTAACTGCCTGTGCTTAATCCCAGTATTTCAGTTTAAATAGGGGTGATCCAGTTGTTTAACAAGAGGCAAATTCCATTCCCAAGGCACAGCACACATTCTTCAATTCTCTCTCGTCTAATTCAACACCTCTAGTGGTTTTACAAGGGTTTGTTGTGTTGTGTTACAAGTTGTTTGTTGTGTTAGGCAAGAAAGATGAGTACTAAAATTATGTTTTTGTTGGTTTATCTCTTCAAGGAGTCATAGTAGTGGAGAGGAGTCTCCTTGATACCAGCTTCAATGAATAAATAAATGGACTCAAGTGCCCCCTTGTGTTTCTCTGCCTAAAGTTTTGAGAGGCTTAAGAAAATATATATTTCTATAGCAAATACAAAACATTGAGAAAATATTCTTAAGAAAATACTTAATAGCATGTGGCTCTTAAAACATGAAAGACCACAGAGATATTCAGAAAATATTTTTTACCAAATCTTCCAAGCAAGCACTATCTCATTTCACAGCATGAAAATTATGCTGAAATACTTCTAGTCTTTGTTGATCATTTGTCCTGTACCATACTGCCTCAGCACTGCTGCATTTCTGTCTAAGTTACAACATAAATCCAGAAAGCATCAGCAGAATAGAATCACAAAAATAAACACTCATAAAAGAGTCCAAAATGTGGCATTTTTTCTTTAGTCCATTTCCTAAAGTAGCATCTTTTAAAATGGCAATAAACCAAGATTTTATGCCAAAATACCACTTTAAGTAGCAAATATTTACTATTAAACTGGCATCCTTTTTGTGGGGGGAATGGGATTACTCGTATTAAGAAGGGATAGGAAATTTAAATTATTTCAAGACTGAGGGGTCAGGCCTGAAATGTTTCTGTGGTTGGTTATGTTTCACAGTAGCATATTGTAGCACGTCATATGCAAATGTTAATGTTTATGCACTGTTTTAGTGTCTTTTGCTTGGGGGAAACAACGTGAATAAAATTTATTGTTTATTTGTGGAGGAGGAAAATACCTAAAAAACAAATTTACTTTGGAAAAATCAGTCACAGTTTGAATGTAATAATTGGCAAAGTAAACTCTCAAACTTTCATGTGTCTTTTACTAGGCATATTCCTGACACATTTAGCTTGTTGAGAAGTGTTGTGGTTTAGGAATGATATTCTCCGATTTCATCCTCCCACTAAAACCATGATGCGGCTCATTCGCTCCCCCTCCCCCTCCTTCTCCCCCTGCGGGTGCCTGGTGAGGAGAATTGGAGGCACAAAAGGTGAAGATCACGGGCTGAGATCAGAACAACTTACTGGAAACAGCAATGAGATGAGGAAGCAAATGGTAGCAGCAACAATATTAATAACGAAAGCGTTAAACAAAGGAGAGAGTGATTCACATGCAAAATGCTCGTCTCAGAGCCTGCCTGCCACCCAACTGCAGCCCCTGGCAATGATGTGAGGTGGTATAGAATAACCTCCAGGTCCTCGCCATGCCCTCTCCTGGCTACTGCAAAAATTAGCCCTGTCCGGGCCAGAACCAGGACAGTAAGATAAAAATCAAAAGCAGTGTACAAAGTCCATGAAGTAAATTCAGATAACTACAGCAGGAACAGGCACCCTCACCTGTCCTGGGCTGGCAGAGACCTCAGGCAGTGCTCATCACCTCAGTTCTTCAGTTCACAGCACAGCATTCCTGTTCAACTACTCCTGCTCTGCTCTGTACCCACATTTTTGACAGGCAGCTCCCTGCAGATATCTCTTTTGATATATAACAGCTGTAAAGGAGCAGTTGTTTGGAGAAAGAAGTAGAGGTTCTAGGATCTGGGAAATTTTTGCCTGGAGACGAATGAGACTCTCTCATTGAAGTGGCTGGCTTATAGTTGCAAAGATTTAAATGTTCATTTTTAGGTTGTAGCTCTGGTCTATTGAGATGGATGTAGCACCTGACATCTTTCACTACACTTGTTCCAGCTCCCTGGAGAGCCACGGAGATTTCTTTCAGCTCATGCTTTTTCTTTAGACTTTTCTTTATCCCAGCTATAAAGGCTCACTCTTTGAAATGAAAGATAGAGTTCTGTTCCAAGGTACCTATTTGATGCCCATCAAATTATAAGTTAAATGGGCCTCTAACCACAAATATGAATCTATAGCAGGCAATGGGATGAGGTTGGGCTGGTTTTGAATCTGTCAAAATTCAAAGCCTGACATGTGTGCAGAACTGGGCTGTCTGTGGAGCACTGCTGGTTTATTTCCCACAACTCTGCTATCATTTCTCACATACATGTTTTAGGCACAGCCTAAGGCAGACTGCTGCTTGCTTGAGCTGCTCCACACAGACACACACTGACACAGCCTCTCCTGAGGAGAGTGGAGCAATTTTTTTGGCTGTCAAACCTCCCAGAGGACTCTGAGCTCTACAGCAATCTGCATGGGGGTGTCTCAAAACCTACAGTCCCATCCCCTCCTTCCTTGCTCACTCTGCTGTAATGGAATATTTTTGAAAGCTCAGATTTTCACAGCCTGTTGTTTTTCTCCTTCCTCTCACTTTTATAGCCCAAGTTCTGACAAACCAATACCTGTTTCACAATCACCAGGTAGAAATTCAGGAACCCTGAAAAGGGTTCACTGGTTATTGTCTCACCAATTCCACCCTGCAATCTCTGAATACTGATTTAGTCTTTGAAGACAGAAATCCCTTTCTGAAAAATAGAGTCTGACTTACAGATGCAGCTATTTGGGTTTATTAATAGTCATAACTACAGCCATGAATAATAGCAGTGAATGACTGCCTCCGCTATTGTAGTATTAATCTATCATATTTCACTTATTACTGTGTTATAATCTCTTATATTTGGATGTCTTTTTTATTTCATTTGTTAAATTTTGTCTTTACTTCTTTCAGCTGCTCATGAATTGTGCATACACCCTAGATAAAAAGCTGTATGAAACTCCAGAAAGCATGAAAGAGCAATTCCCATCAGATAGCTGACGAGCATGACCTAGTAACCTGCTTTCTTCACTCAAAATTAGAACTAGGATGCCATTTCTCTTTCTTGCCATTCCCCTCACTGAAGATCCAACCCAGAGACTTCTGAGTTCAGCAGAGCTCTTCCCAGTGGCTTTTTTTCCTCTGGGCTGTCCATCAGGAACCTGACAGCAATACAGATGTAGATCACTGAGTACTGCAAGTTCTTTTAACAACTTTGAAGAAATAAAACATGCCTCTGAACTAAGCACTGAACTCACTGGATAAAAGACCAGAACTGCCAGCCATGACAAGCAGGCAAGTGTATTTTCAAGAGAAAATAGTACAGAAGTCATGTGCAATCATTCTGCAGGATACTGAACTATAAATATCTGCTGTTTGTGGTGTCCTCTTCTCTCCATAAAAACAGACACTGATTTGAATACGTAGATATTATAACTATACTCAAAAAGTGCTCAGATACAAAATATGTTCTGAGTTAGAAAATTATCATAAGGAAATCAGGCACTCTCCTGAGTACAATGAATGAAGATGCATCTTGCAAGGCTGACTGGTGATGATACATGTGATGATCTTAAAAGTGTATGATTTTATCCTCTTTAAGCAAATTACTACCAAATTCTATGGGAGTGTAGTTACACAGAATTTTCTACATCTGATTTTGTTTAGAGATATGAATATGCATTTTGCATATCTACTCAATATAGGTAAAAAATTCAGACTATAATTTATTAAACAGATTCAGCTATCTGTTCTTTGTTACTGCAGTATGAGACAACAGGTAAAAAAAAAGAAATGATTTACAGATGCTGAACAGAAAACAGAGTTGTAATATGTTATGAGATTTTTCACATAGTATTTTGTTACAGATGCAATACCAGCAAAAATCTTACAGGCCTTGATTTAGTTCCCTAATTCTATTCAGGTAAGTTTTCAAATAAATTTGTAGTCAGCAAAACTTTTAGGCATGTGGTGATTCCTTACTGCCTTAAAAACTGTAGTCAGTGTATCAGCTCAGTAGCTCTGTAGGAATCTCACTGGAATACAGCACTTTTCATACTCTAGATAGATGTTGCAAGTTGCACTTCCAAAAGGACTATCCTTTCAAATAGTTGCATTTTCTGTGTGTTTGTACTCCTCTGTCTGTGTCAAATACTGGCCTTGCAGAGCTGACAGAGCAGCTGACTGTCATGTATTTTGTTTCCGTTTCTATACTCAACCATTAGATATAGTCAAAGTACTGATTTAAAAAAAACACTTTGGAGGTTTAGGGCATAAGAAAGGGTCCATTTCTTACTTCCCTTTTGTCATGTTTGGATTTTAACATTGAATTACAGGGGCATATGACAAATAAATCTAGTCAACCATGTTATGAAAAAACAAGTGAATAGTTTACTGAAGTTAGAGGGAAGTCAAGGATTCTTTTTGTTCCCCAGAGATGACATACCTGCTTTAATAAAAATTTTCCATTTGATGCTCAATATAGACACCAGAGAAATGTGAATTTCAATTGCTTGACTTGAAACAACATGAACTGGCATCTCATAAGCAAAATGAAACTGGTATTAATGACCGTAGCCCCAGATAAGCTAATGGTGCTAAATAAAACCTTAACAGCTGAGGATCTAACATAATCCATATCTTAGTATGACCTTAGGCATTTCAGTCAAGAATCAGACCTGAGAAGATGAGTACTTCTGTAATTATTGGTGAGTGCTTACTGCTGTAGGTTTGATCGGTTCAAAAGTGTATTGAAGTCAAAAACAGCAGAAGCTACAAAAGGACACTAAGTATCTTCTTCCAGAAACCTAAAAATTGAGGCCAATCTACATATATCCTGGAGAAAGACATCAGCCAACTGGCATACTGCTTATAAAATACTGACCTTTTATTTGCCTCAACCCTTGACAGGATTGCTCAAGTCATGCATTTTCTCACTTTGACTTTCACGAGCTCTCATTATGATTCTCATTAATAGACTATAAGAACTTAAAGAGTCAGATACAATACCCCAGAAAATATTTTTATACCATGAAAGTAAGCTAGACACCAAGCTGGTAAATCTCCCTTGGCAGGGCCATTGATCAGACTCCAAAACGTTCTCATGGTGCTCTCCTAACCTCACACATTCTCACCATCTATTTCATTGTGAGAGCACCTAAATTCAGTGTAACCTGAGTCACCAGAACAACCTATATGAGTAATTGCATCCACACTAGATGACAGAAGAATACACTGCAATTTCACAACCAATACTTGCTAAAGAAAACTTTGCTGTGATTTGCTGTACTCCAAAGGGCCACGCAACTATCTGGGGTTCTCAGGGAAGGCATCTGTGACCTACAGGCAAGGCTGCCCTGTCAGCTGCATACCAAGGCTCAGGCAGCTGCACATGAAGGTTACCAAACTACAGACAATACCTGAAATCTCCACAGATTCCTAAAGCAGACAATGGTCAAGGCTGTGGAAGCAACATAGCAGACTGTCATGTGTCCAAAAAAGTGAAGCCCAAGAAAACCATGATCTTCTAATCAATCAAACCCATGATCTCAAGCAATTAAATTAAGTACATTTGATATACCCTATTTTATTTTAAGCCCTATTAACTGTCATTAATTCTGCTTCAATCTTTTAAACATTCCATCTTTTGGCCACAAATCAATGCAAGATTGACCTAAAATTACTCAGGTCATTTCATTTACCTTTCTAAAAATATTGCCATGGCTTTTATACTCTCCCTAGTCTCTTGGAACAGACGCAGTTATAACTTCACAAGATATTGTAGACACAGTTCTGATATCTCTACTACAAATACAAGCATTTTCTTGTCATCTGGATACCCTTGTTGGAGTCAAAAGGATGGAAGAGACTGGCAGAACTCTGACCTCCAACCTGTGTTGTCTGATGCAGATGGAGGTGGTACCTCATCAATCCCTACTATTCTCATACACTCCACTTGGCCATTCTCTCTTCAAAATCTTAACGCATAGTAGGGTGCAGTCAGTCCTGTGCTAAGGGGTTTTCAGCCTGCACTTCAATTCTGCACTGCAGAATTCCTCAGGTGTGTCACTTGTCCCTATGAAGAAGTGCCCAAATGTCAGGAAAGCAGTGTGAGTCAATATACCCAGCAGTGGGAAGAGGATTTGTCCCTTAGTATGTGCTGTGGATTAGGGGAAATGTAATACCACTGAGTAAAATAAGCAGGTCCCTCTCGAATATAATTGGTCATGACTCTGGATTATACACTGCTTACATCATTTTACTCTTCTGAACCAACATTTGAATCTTATCCTCTTATAGCATTATCGGGCTGTTTATTCTTGGATTCACCCCTCTCCACACATCTTCCTTCTGGCTAAAGTAGTCCTAAATTTCTGACTACACCCCAAGGCCATGGTGTGTATGTCTCATTTCACCTAGTAAGGCCAAAGGGAGGACAGTGAGGAGCATCTCAGTCACAGTAAAGTCGGAGGTGAAACTCTCTGCTGAGGCCTTTAAGGCCCAAACATCATGCTTATTTTGTCAGTATCTGGTAATGCAGATAAAATGTATTATTCACGGTAAATTGTTGCTTGCTGCCCACTCAGCACTTTCTCCTTCATGCTCCAGCATCTTAGTCAATGGCACCCTTTGCAGATAGCAGCTGGTTTAATGGTTTTATTATTATTTAATTTTCAATCTCTGTTTAAAGACATGAACAGTATTGACTATACTGCACTAAACATCTATTTAAATATCATGGTACAGGCAGCCTTTCAGACTGGAGAGGTTCTCTTCAAGTGATCTGAATGGCTGAACATTGCTTTTTAACGTCTTTTTAGTTTATTTACTAGGCCACTATGTTGTTCATCTTGTTTGTAGGACACTGGCCAAGTGTGCAACTGGACTGGGTCTTGAAAAGGATCTATTTCCACCTTCCATCCATCTTTAAGAGCAATCCTGACAATATTGGGAGATCTGAAAGGTAAAACACTAGTGTCTGGTTCTGTCTGCTAACTTAATGGCTGGGATCTTAGCTGCAGGAGGCCTTCTCCTTCCTTAATTAATAATCATGCCTATGTTTTCAGTCTTCAAGGGAATATATGACTGCCAGGATAATGAATTTCGCATACCTGGACTGTGCCAGGAAGCAAGCTAAGCAGCCAAAGTATTGAAGTTGGCTGTTCAGAGAGGCATCCTTGTCTTGGCCAGTTGAATTTTGACAAGATTGTTTGAAGGAAATGACATTTGTCGATAATGGGTTGACCTAGTCCCTGAATTAGGAAATAGGAGACATCAGCATGGAATTTCTCATTAGGCAGAACTGGGAGTAAGAGAAGAACCTCATTTTTTTCTGCACTTAAGAAAGAGCCCCAGAGTACTGACAAATTTAAAGAGAACATCAACACCCAAACTTAAGATCTGCCATGCAGAGGTGCACAGTCATCAATAAAACAGGGACAAGGTCACTATTTTTGTAAGTGGACACAGCTCTTTGTATCTTATGGAATTACTGTTCTTTTATCCATCAAAGTAAACACTACTTCTTCTCAGTGTCACGGCACCAACACCCAGCTTACAAAACAGCCACTGCCCCAAGCACCCTTTGTGTGTTCAAGCCATTTTTCAGAGTAATCAAAGTAAACGAACCAGGTATCTTCACTTAAATGGAGAGGGTGACTCAACTCTGTGCACTGGAGGGATCTGCCTCCCCTAATGGGACTGTTGATGCAAATCCTTTGGTCTCACCCCTTGACTAACCCCTTCCGACTGACAGGTGTACTGCTGGACCAGGAATGCCCTGAACTCCCTGGAACTCATGGACTACACCAAGAGCAATAGGGAGCACTCCCCTTTCTCACTACAGTACTCTCTACTTCTATGGGAGAATTTCCCCCACAGGTAGCAGTAAAAAACTCGGGTGAGTTGGCAGCTCCACCACCAGCTGAATTTGGCCATTATGACTGCAGGTACTTAATTTTAGTCATATTCTGAACATTACAGAAAGCTCTGTAGATCAGCCTTAAGTCTGAGGAAGTCCTTCGTGGAGCTGCACAAAGACTTGAGTAAGCACTGCATTATAGCATGGATAGCTACTAGCAACAAGGAAGGGAGGGTTTATATCACTTCCACTGCCAGGGGAAATCTACTGTGGAATGATATCACAGGACCCTCCAAGGTGGGGAAATAAGGGAACAAGCCTGATCATGAAAGTACAACAATTTTTTCCATCACTCCTCATAGAGAAGACATTAGTTAGGGCCATGACTAATAGAGAAGCTTAAATAGCTATTATCCAAGCTGAAAGTACAACAAGATGAAGAAGCATTTCAGCCTCCAGAAGGGTTTTCTACAATGAAAAATCATCCCAGGACACTAAATACCTAAAAGACAGCTTAGCAAAGCAAGTGTCCCCACCCCATGCGTCTTGCTCTATCCACCATTTACCTTACTAAAAAGATGCCAACAGATACCTTGCTAAGTTCAGCAACAAAACACTAAGTGGCTAAGATATGGTGTTTGAAAAGCACTGCAGCAACCTATTTCTGAGCACAGTTAGTGCCTGGCACACAGGTACTTTGTCATGGGATTACAATCTAGTTTTTGTGTAACCTGAAATACAGTCTCTTGTATTTGAACTGTGAATATACTCATTAAGAAACTGTTTGGAATCAGTTTTGTGTTTGTCCTTCAAAAACACCAACATTTACATGAAATCATTTTTTTGGAAACAACACTGATATTGAGACACTTCATTGCAATTCAAACAAAGACCAAAGTTCCATGATGCAAGAACTTTTTAAAAAATATCCATTTTTGTTCCTTTCACCAGCTACCTTCACAGAGCAGTAACTGTGATAATATCAACTCCTGAAGCAGAGAAAAAATGTAACATTTTTTAAGTTTCCTTTTCCTATCAGTCTGGAATTAGAATTTTCCAAAGTTAAGTGAACGATAGCAAATAGCCCTAATTGCTAAAGGAAGCAATTTATTTAAAAAGGACCCTTATGAAGGTATCTTTATAAACATCCAAGAAAAATTACATCTCAGAGAATGAGATGTGTTAAGTGATATGCCCTTGCCCTCACATGAAAACATGTATTAAATATCTACATTTATGTACAATCTCTGCAAATGTGGAACCTGACCAAACTTGGAAACTTGGAACCTGACCAGCATTTTGTTGTTTCCTGCTGTTTTCTGGCTGCAAGGTCCCATTTGTGTGATTCATGCATGTGAAAATACGTGGATCTCAGAACTGCCCTGAAAAAAAACCCCACAGATTTCTATGCAAAGTCACAGACTGGGATGTTAGAGGCCAAGCTTACTGGATTTTTCTTCTGTTTACCCCTCCGTCACATACATACACACTAAATGAACCTTCCTCTCTATGGAAAGTGAGAAACCTCTGCTGTACGACATTGACTGTCACTGCTAGGTTCCCCAGAGCCCTTTTACATGACTGTCACTGCCTTGTGCTCAGGCAGTGCTTCCTGACAGGGTGGCCTCCTGCAGCCACCCTTGGCCAGCCAGCACTCACGCAGCCACTCCACTGCCACTGCTCCCAGGAACCAACTGCCTCAGTTTGTCGTTATTTGCACGGATAGGCAGTATTCCTTAAGGAGGAGCCTGCAGAGGCTTGTGTGCTCTCTTGCCACTCTATCAGGATTATTTTAGTTACACTTCCCAACATAAAATAACTACTTGGCCATCTGTGGAGGAAATCCTCTGCTGCACCCTGATTCAGAAGCAGACATAAAATTGTAACCAAGCTCTCCACTATTTGATGGGCTGGCATCAGCAGATCAAAAGAGTAAGCAAACACATTTCTAAAAATCACTGCCAGAGGAAACTTTCAAAGCACCTATAAAACCAGATTGGGGAATAAAATCATTCCCAGTATATTGAGTAATATATAAATACCTCTTTTTAACAAAATAAGGCTTCCAAACTTTAGAGGGCACTCTACTCTGGAAGTCAGTGCTGATCACTAGTGCACAGGCTCCCAGTGGCTTCCCAGTGTGACTATCAGAAAATTGCTTATCTAGTTAAATTACAGTATAATAATGGACAGAATTCCACAAACCTGACAGCATTGCTTATAGTCAAAGACAAGCAGAAGAGATCTGAGTAAAAATAAATCATACAAGAAAAAAAAAAAGAGAGAAAGAAGAAATCACTGTATGCCTCTTCTGGTACTTGATTAGAGAGTATCTAGATCATTACTGTATGTTACATTTTTATAATGTGGTTTAATTGCCAAAGTTGTTCACCCTTTCCCACTGCATGTTGCTCATTCTCACCCATGCAGTATCAGTCACTTTCCTCTTAAAAAATATTGGCTGGGGGTGTGAAAAAAGCAGTCAGGCAGCTGGTGGCAGTGTGGCCAGAAGCATCTTAAATCAGCTTTGCTGCTTAAAACTCTAATACAGAATTACATCACTGCTCTTTAAAGAAAATGTGATGTAGCAGCCTTGACCTGAAACAGATCCCTTCTTCACTTAATAATGACACAGCACTGAAGGCACAATCCTTAAACAGGGCACAGATGATTCAGAGAAACCAGTGTGCATGTGTCAGAGAAGAAAAATGACTACAATTTTTGGGCTAAGTGTAGGATAAACTCGTGATGCTACTAAGCAGGGCTGAGGTAATAGGCCATGAAAAAAAGAGCACAAAGACGCAAAAAGCAGATAAAACACGTAAACAAATAGAGAGTCAGCATGCTGGATCCCTTGGAAATGGGAGCCATGAAATACTCAGGGACATTGCAACAGCTGAACTTGCCAAAACAATCCATTCTTCTCCCAGGACCATCTTCAAGCACACAGTTTATAAAACCAGCAGATATCAAGTCCTAGATATAAGTCGTGAGACTGGCTTAGTAGTGCCAGGTGAACAAAGAGTCTTCTGGTCAACACCTTCAGAAACAACTGTTGTATAACTTCCATGTGTCTAATTAGTTAGAAGGCTTTTGGACTGCCCCCAGAGAAACAGTGTCCTTCTTAAATAATTTTCTTTCCTCTTTGAGAAAAAAAAATCTCTGAAACTTACAGGCAAGAAGCTACTAAGAGTGTGAGAAAACAGATATATGTAATTCAGACTCTACACAACATGCTTGTAAATATGAGATGTGAAGCACTTGCCTGCTCTCCCTGGCTCTGGGTTCAGTTTTGTGGCGTCTTTCCATAAAAATAGGAGCCACTTGAGAGGGACTAGAAGCATGGGGAGGGTGGGGGAAGCTAGAATCAGCAAGCTAGAAAGCATGACCTTTAGAGACAGATCAAAGAATTTGCTGGACAGGGTTGTACTTAAAAACAAAGGAAAAAAAAGGAAAGTATGTAATAAGGATCTTTAAAAATTAGGGAAACTTCTGTGTAGGAAAGACAGTAATTTGTTGAACTCCATCATAAATAAAATTCAATCAGGCAAGCCATGTTGCTGCAGGAGAGGGGGACACTACCAGTACTGTCTTGGGAATCTGTGGGAACTCCCATGTGGGGAATGTTTAAGGACATGTTATGTTGCTATATGTCAGGACATAGTCATCAGTGGTCACCTGACACCATGGCTGAGACCCTTCTGCATCATTTATTCTGGTATTTGGCTCTTTATTATGAAGGAATTATTTACTGAGCTGGTCATGAAAAAAAATTTATCTCCTATGTGTTGCATGAAAGAAATTTAAAAATCAAAGATGGTCTTGCTGATATACTTGTCAGTAGACAGCCAGTCTCCTTTCCAAAGCTGAACAGTTGCATTGCTTAATAGGAGATTCAGATATTCAGATACCTGAGAAACTGCTTTAGATGGCTACAGCGTCATCTAGACAACAAATTTTAAAAAAAGTCCTCTAGACTGAGACACCTGTTGTGTAAATGGGTGTTTTGTCCTCTTCCACCTATGGTTTCATTACCAGATTAAGAAATGATAGTGTGATCTTCTCCAAGTCCTTTGGTTTTACAATTATTTATAGTCTCGGAGGCACAGTGCCTGCAAATCGAGTGTTCAGTATCAGAACAAGCTGTATGTCCTTCTGGGAATGTAGTGAACATATGCCAAGAACAGGCTCCAGCTGAGACAACCAGAGCGCAGCCAGAGGAAGGCTCTGCTACATCTCACCTGGGGCAACTTGCTGCCCACAGACCATACTGTCCCCCTACACAGGGCCGGGGGAACAAAGGCAGTGCGCAGGCGTTGCGTAGGCACTGTGAACAGGACACTATCTCTCAACTACAAGTGTGGGAAAGATGCAGAAGGGAAGGTAGTTGGCATCTGTTCAAATTTATTCTTGAGTGAAAAAAAAATTGGTGTTTCAAAAGCATGCCTGGAACATAGCACTCTTTCAGGAAAAGAAAAGGTGTGTAATCTTTTTGGTTGGCTCATGTACTCACACAAGCAACCCCTGACCACCTGCTGATCCAGCAGTCAAGCAAACAGACCTGGTGCCCAGTGCAGCACTCCATTTCAGTTGTTCCTGCCATGGTGGCACATAGCTGAGTACTCCTGGCATTTCCAAAGAGATCAGAACTGTAAGTCTGAAGCATGTTCGGTAGACATATTAACCAAATGCATGCAGAAATCTACTTTCCTGTACATAGGCCTGTTCCTCAGTACTGCCAAGTGAACACATACGCTTTTTCCTGAATTATATTTCACTACACCTGTCTTATGTTTTTGCCTGTTGGCTAGCCTTGAAATCTCCCTTACTTATATCAACTAGTAGGGCACAGAAGATTTTTACCCCTGTAACATGTATGCCTAATGTGTATATCCTGCCTAGTATCTAACGCATATCTGGTGCAAACCTCCTGCAATTTGTTTTTGCACTTTGCAGCAGTTTTCTTAGCGCCAGTGCAGCGATGGTAATCCTGCATCTCCTGTCACACCTAGATGGCCACAGATGGCCACACCAGGACAGGGCCCAGCTCTGCCCGCGACACAGATCACAGATTCACCTGCCGCACTTCTACATGGGGAACCTGGGTAAGCAAAGACTGGGCAGCTCTTCGGCAATCAACTCTGCCTTTGCTGTCTTCCTCTCTGCGTGGGACCCTGGTGGCAAAGCATTTCTCGCCTACTTCTCAGCTCTTGGAGGGGCTGCATGACTCCCAGGTACTTCCAACGGGGCTGGGGGATCTCCCCAGCCTTGGCATCCGGCCAAGGCAATCAGCGAGCGCACGGGTGTGACTTGGCAAGCCAGTGCCTCGCTTGCCGCTCGCTTGCGCTGCAGCTGCTCGGCGAGCGCAGCCGCTGGGGTGGCCCGGCTGTATTCCTGGGAGCCGGAGGNTGTTTCGTGTTGCGGTTTGGTTGGTGGGAGTCTTTTGGGCACGGGGCTTGAGTGAGTAGATACGGCTGCCACGCCTTGCTGCTAGATAGGATTTACACTTACAGACCTGCCACTGGGTTTTCCTGGTCTTTGGCTGGGGCCCTTGAATCACCGGTTGGAACAGCTGGCTCTGGTTATGGTAGGATTTAATTTCGGGTGCTCCTCAGCAAAGAGCCATTTTGTGCCACAAGCTTTGTTCACATGAGCCCTTCCAAGGTCACTGGAAAGGTCACATTCCTAAAACCCCACGTCTCATCCAAATGGATGGCCAGACACACTGAAGTTGAAGCAAATATGCTCTAAAGCAACAGAGTTTTTAACTGATTGGTACTGCGGGTGCATCTCACATTCCTTGGCACAGACTATTCAGATAGTTGGGTTTTGACCTTCTAAGTACTTTTTTCTTTCTTTCCTCACTGACATTTAGAAATGCTTTGCCTTTAAAGCAGTGAATTTATAGTTATCTGCACTGCAAAACACCCTAACAGAGAGCTTCCTCTACGCATACAGCACAAATTAATACACCCATATCTCTACCATCTGCAGCAATCCCATAACTGCCTTTTAGCAGTGCAGTATATTAATTTCAGCTGCAGGTTTTACATTTAAGCAGGTGTCCTATTTCCAACACTCCCCTTTGTTATCCCAGCCTCCTTGCCTTTCATGGCACTCCAAGTAGAAATACATGTTCCTTAGCCTTTACATGATGTAATCAGATTTTTCTTTGTGGCATTATGGTTTGTCATCAGGCCAAACAGAAAGGAGACAGATCTAAACCTCAGCTGCTTGTCTGCACAAATACACAGCCTTCCTCTGGATCTCCAGGTGGCCCTTGAGAAGGGGTAGCTGGCCCCAGTCCAGCAGTGCCCCTCAACTGCTGGCCAGCCATGCCATGGCCGGGATACAGGCAGGGCCCCACGTACTGTTGCAGAAGAGATTCCCATGTACTCTTGCCTAATCTTTCTCTCATAATTCATCCCAGGTATCTGCCCCATAGATGCCCTGAGAGGGCACCCACTATAATCACTCTTGCCCAGCATGGACAGCTCTGCCCCCTACAAACTTCAAACTGGTAGTGAAAGTGGTAGTGAAAAACCAAGCAGGCAAAGGTCGGCAACCCGTGTGCAAGATGCAGTGGGCAACAACACCACCAGTAGCCCAGAAGATGGACTCTGGTCCTCCTGTAGCAGACTTCGCTGCTTGCTTCCCTCAGGAAAATGGCAAGGCACTGCCTTACAAAAACAGAGGAAGGCACTAATTTACAGCTTCTACCTATTGCTTTCCAGTATACGATGAAAATATTACAGTTTTGAAGAATAAGGGACTAGGTACTTTACTTCACTGAAAACACTGAGAAGGGTTCTGTCTGGGCTGTACCCACAACAGTTCACAAGAGGTGCTGTGATCACCATGTGCATGGTTTAATACAACAACTTAATGGAACTAAGCTCACTACATAATTATATTAATTGTCAGACCTGGAAGACTGCAGGTAGCACAGTGCCAGCCTTTTGAGTTGAAGAAATACCTATTTAAAACTGAATCTGAGTGTTTAGGTAGAAGCGGAGATGTTCATGCTAACTGCCATGCCTTCAGAGGTTGTAAGTCCAGCCACCTGTCATCACTGTGTGTAAAAATGGTCATGCAATGAAAAGTGAAATGTGCAGGTGAGGGAGAACGGAAACAGCAGAGGTTTTGGGGTTTTTTTTGAAACACGAAGAAGCCCAAGACTATTTCTTTGCAGGAATCTAGGTTTTCGTTTTCATATTATATATATGTGCTGTCATATCTGTTGTTAAGATCATCATCATCCAGCAGAAAACTAGTTTGGAGTTTGATGAAATGTGTTGTTCTTGGCTTCTTTTGGAGTCTGTTCAGGAATTTATGAAGGAAGCTATGGAAGTTCAGTCATTAGGTCTTGAAACTAATACAGTCAAGATGGGTTTAACTTACCTTCTCAAAGCTGCTTTTGTTCCATTTGTGTTTTGTTCCATTTGGCTTTGTGTTTGACAGCCTTGTTGTATGGAACACGTTTTGCAAAAGGAAATGATCAGTCAGTATTTTGTCAATAGAGTACTCTTTTAAATACAGAATAGCTGTGTTTCCAAATGAGAAAAAATATTTGGTATTTCCATGTTGAGGCTCAACACATGTTTTTTTCTTTCTTCTGTTGATTCCAGCAATATTTTTAATAATTAAATGTGAAAAATTTAACACAAAACTTAAATAATTGGAAGCTTGTTAATGGTAAATCGTTAGTGTCAAATGAACTACCCAAGGATCAGATCAGAGCTTGTTAATAAAGGTATAAAACAGGGTTGTTCCTCCCCTTCAACAGTTTGTAACTTGCAATTTTGTAGTCTTAGCACTTTGCTAAGATAGAAGGGCCTAGCTGTTAAACGAAGCATTAATTATCTGTTAAACTAACATTAATTATCTGTTAAGTATTTCCACCACTATTTATGTCAACATATACAATATTTTGCAAGCATTTAGAATAAACCTTCTATAAGAAGGGGAAGGACAGAGAGATAAAAATGTTCTGGTAACTTAGTTACAGAAAAGAGAAGTAAAATTGGCAGGTTCTTGTATGACGAGGTTATAATACTACCTAATTGTTGTGGTCCGGTATTGCCTCTGAGAGCAGCCTCGGCTCATGGAAGAATTAGGGACACGGTGTTTTATAAGGTGTTAATCAGGTCTTTATTTCTGGGGCCCAACCAGCATGGTCGGCCACTCGCACAGACTGACTCCGCTCCCCGGGGAAACCCCCATCGCTCCCCGGGCGGGCCACACAGAACATCCAATCACAAACACAGCTCGAGAACACGTGACCTGAG
>VYXC01000074.1:0-16530 GCA_013397175.1 Platysteira castanea
CCCTGGCACCAAGGTCAGGCTCACAGGCCTGTGGTTCCTACATCCATCTTCCAGCCCTTCTTGTGGGTGGACATCACACTAGCCAACTTCCCAATCATCTGGGGCCTCCCCAGTTAGACAGGACTGAAGGTCAGTGGTGCAGAGCAGCTTGGCAAGCTCCTTCACCAACTCCCTCAGCACCCTTGGATGAATCCCGTCTGCTCCCATGGACTTGTGAGTGTTTATGTGGCTCAGCAGGTCCCTCCCTCCCTCTTCCTGGATTGCACAGCGTCTGCTCTGCTCTCTGTCCCTGTCTGCCAGCTCAGGGGCTGTTTCCCTGAGGACAACAGGCCTTACTGTTGAGGACTGAAGCAAAGAAGGCATTAAGTACCTCAGACTTTTCCTCATCCTTGGTTCCAGTGTTTGCCTCTGCATCCAATAAAGAATGGAGATTTTCACTCGCCCCATTTTTGTTGATGTATTTATAAATACCCTTCTCATTACCTTCCACAGCAGTGGCCAGATTGAGATCTATTTGACCTTTCACCTTTCTAATCTCCTCTTTACATGACCAGTGACATCCTTGTACTCTTCCTGAGTTGCCTTTCTTCCCAATGTATATAGGTGTTTGTGTGTGCGTGTGTGTGTGTGTGTCTATATATACACATGCAAACATGAATGCAATTGAGACTTTTTAGATATGCCTTATAGACCAGTATAATCTCCTTCAGACCCTAACTCTAGATATCCAAGACAAATTATCCACAAAGGAAGCCTGTTACCTTTACATTTGCTCACTCTCCTTTCTGATCCACAGACAAACTATCTGTTGTGCTCAAATTGTCTAACTTATTTGAACAATGAGATTAACCCCAGGCTAACTATTTCCAGAGTACGCCATGCTTGAAAGCTGTTGCCTTGTTTCTGATCTGAGAAAAAATTGATGGGCCTGAACGTTTGTCTGATTTGGAATATCAACCAGTCTGCAAGAAGAATGCTGCTTCATAAATACTCATTTTGATAAAAATGAGTGATAAATACTGATTTTGATAAAGCATTATTTAAGCATCATGAACTGTGTGAGGGAAGATGTCCACACATAAAAAAAGAGGAAATCAAAATGAAAATTCTCCAAAACAGTCTCTATCCTTGCATGCCTCATTGAGATAGACAGGGTCTAATATTTCATAATAGTTAAGCTCTTGGGGGACAGGACCTATCAATTAGAACCTAAAAATATTAACCAGACTATCCTTCAAAGCATTGCTGAGAAGTAAATCAAGTAAATATTATCTCATTTTTATGGATGAAAAAGTTGAAAGGGAATATGCCAGGATCCAAGCTCCAGACAACCCAGTCCAGAATCCTATTCTCCTTTCAGCAGAGCATGTTGCTTTATTGCAGTGGCAGCTCCGAAATTACTTCAGTTGCAGTAGTTAGCACTTGGTAGACTTATAATGTAGGCAGGCACTTGGTGTCTTAGTTTAGAAACCATATAACAGAGGCCATCTGTTCCCTTCACTATTTTTAAAGCAACTTGTCCAGACTCAAGGTATGAAATTTAAGGCGAGATGGATCTAATTTCTTGGAAGGCATTCACCTACCCAGATCTGAGATAATCTCCAGGCTGCCTAGCTTCCTCAAAACACACCAAAAGGTGGGAAAGCAAATGAGATACTTTATATAAAAAACAGCACATATATATGTTTTCTCCCTTAGAGAACTGCATTCTTCCAATATGATCCTCATGCTATGTGTTGTTTGCAGCGACAACTATTCCAGAATGGCTAGTTGTAAATATCACATAATTTTAAAGTCTCAGCTTAAGAGCAGTAAGAATAATATTTGTAAAGTGTATCCTGAAGACACTTCACTTTTCTGTAGCACTGAGTCATCAAAGAGAGGTAAAATATATAGTGAAAAGCAAAATCTCATATTTACAATTGCAATTGTAAAAGTTCATCACTGTACTCTGCTCATTTGGTGACTTTTTCTGACGTCCTATGTGATTTTGCTTCATGAAATATACTTCCCCACATAGAAACTACATGATTCATATCTTTAAATTTACTACCTGTGAGGAATTTTAGAGACCTGCTAAACATAGCAAAAATCAAATAACAAGCATGCAATACAATACTACATTTCAGATATGCTTAGAAACCAAGTACAAAGGTTGGATGAGGAAATCACAGGCAATGATTTTGTGTGCTTATTCACCTGACCCATAGATGTTGGGTTTTAAACTTCCGTAGCGCTTAAGAACCATTAAAAATTTTATTTCTTATACATTATTGGGGAGTGTTTCTCCTACTAATTCAAAAATCAATTTTTCTTTGGACTTCTTTAATCCTTCTGACAGCTGTCTTTTAGCAGGCCTAGAAGTTAAAGTTCTAACTTGCCTCTTAATTTCCCAGCTTTGACATTAAGACACCTTAGGTATGAGAACTAGAGGTGTTCTTTGAACTAAATTTTATTCACCACAAGTGTAATTTAAGGATTTAAAACTACTCCTAAACTTGGGCTGAATTTGACAAAACTAAAACCAACAGAAAACAGAAGCATTCTGCTTCAATAATTTTGAAGAAGTAAAACCCCTTTTTTTCTCCTCCTTTTGGAATTGTAGAAAATTTCTGTTAATGGTTAAGAATTATTGAACCTCTCAACTGAAATACAATATTGTGAACACTTTTTTTTTTATTTTAGTCACATGGAAAGGTATATATAAACATGTTCTGTTCTGTTACTCTTTGATGGTTTAACTAGCAATAAAAAAACCCTAAAACACAGATGAAACTTCCCCAACCCAGAAATTTGCAAATAATTTACTGCTGTTTTACTAAGCAAGATAGTAAAAACACATTACTTGCAGAACGTCCTAGGAACTCATATCCCTGTACAAGCATATGTTCTCAAAACTAGATGATAGATCTTGCCCAAAATTGTATTTGTTCTTAAATGGGAACGCATTAATCATGCAAAACAAAAAATTATTTTTTCTGTTCAAATGAAAAGAACATTGATAGGTATTTTATGTTTCTTGCAATCTGTTCCTAGCACACTACTTCAATCCTACAGGATCATATATTCTTACCTAAGCTGTTCCCGTGGGACAAAAAAGTAATCATTTCTAATGCTTTACTTCAAATTACAGCACTTTAGTGATCATCACTCACAAATCTGGAGCTCCCCACCAGCCACCAGCCTCCTAATCACACATCACTTGTTATCACTTCCAGAACAATCTGGACCACCCTATCCCTGTCCCTCACTCTGTTTTTACAGACCTCTTCCTCAGAAAGACAGTCTTGGTCAGAGCAGCAGACTGTTTCCATTCAGTCAATCAATTTGAATGGAAAAATCAAGAATATTTGCTCTTTTGTCATCTTACTTTGTCTTCTAATTTCATGTGCTCTTCACAGCTCCCTTATATGCATTTAAGAAGGGAATTGAGGAAATAGGACTCTATCAAAAACAATCACAGGCTCTTCTGCTTATCGTCCTATCCCTTTTCCTCCACTATCAAACTGCCATACTTTTTTTTCTAAATGTTTTCAGAAAGCCAACAGGGAACTTAAGCCAATCAACATTCTAGTAGTTGACTTGGCCCACACATGGTTATTTTTGTACTGAGATACTCTGAGCAAAGATCAGACCTGCTGTAGGAGCACTCTGACACAGGTAGTTCTGTCCCTGCGATAATAGTTACATCTCCAAATTGGACAGGCACAAGCAGTGGCACATCCTTAAAACATTGTGTCCCATGTTCTCATTTATGAAGAAAAGCTCAGTTGTGTAAGAAGATTACTTGTTTTCATAGCAAACATCCCAAAGTACATCAATTACACTGGGAACAACTCAACTCTGTGAACTGCTTAACCACACCAGTAAGACAACCAAGGCTGCATTAAGCCAAGCTGTTGCTGATGTGAAAACAACTTACATAATTATAGTATTTTCTTCTTTGCTATTTTTCCTACATTTCAACCAGAAAAAAAAATCTGTGTTACAGTAAGTCTACCAAAGTCTAAACTGGCTAGTTTCAGACACAAATAAATAGATCTAGCACAAATGTGGCTATAGTGAATTAATTTCCATGAAGGCAAAAAATCAAAAGGCAGAGAAATATTTTTAAGAAAAACAGTTCTTCCTAGTGCCTTTCAGAATGAGAATTATAGGACAGTACACTCCCAAAACATTATAGGAATCAATAGCATAATGAACTTATGAAACCTCAAAAATTCTCTGCTCTTCCATAGGAAATGTAGACCATAAGCTGCAGCAATGCACATGCTCTGTTTCTTCCAGTGCACCAGATGCAAACTCAAAAGCAGCACACACAACTGAATTTTTGTGCCAATTTAAACCCTGGCTTACTTTCAAAGACGACAAATTTATGCCAACATTTTACTCATGTGAAACCCACTCATTACGTCTTGCACCGAGACCAATGGTGAAGTCACCATTTAGACATGTTTATGCCTACCCACCCATCCTTATGTTTCTGCATGTGAACATTCCTGAACGTTATGGAATAATGAATGATCTAACACTGGAATAAACTGACTCAAAACCATTCATGAATAAATATCATGTCCATGCCTCACAGCTTGCTTGCTTTCTCTCAGACTTCTCTTCCCATCCTAGGAATGTGAACTGCTCTACCCTATGCCCCACACTGTCTTTCTACATGAAGCCTCTCAGTCCATAACTTGCCTTTCCTCTCTTAGTGTCTCTTCTTGTTTTCCATCATCTATTTTTTAGAACACACAAAAATAGCTGTAGTATAAGTGTGATATATATGGAGCTCTAAAAATAAATTATCGTCTCAACTGGTTCTCTAGCAATTTCGTAGCAGTAAAAAACCTCTACAAAATATTTGATTTTACTTGGGTTTGAGCTGGTGTTTTAACCAGTTTCTGAGAAAAGATGAATTGTGTCATGGCATTTTTCAAGCAAAACAATGTATTAAATCAAAGAAAAAACACTGAACATTTGAATTATTCAAGGTGTCTTTTATGGTATTTTATTGAAAGGCAAATTTTTTCTAAAAGGTTTTTGCCAATTCCGAGTATATACAGACAACACCAGCTGAAGGTACAAGCCAGATTTGTGGGGATAAGGCATTCCCAGCACAGTGCTGTGACCTCTAACAGCTGTTTTAATGATGAAAAGCCAAAACTCACTCATAGAAAATACAAGCTTAGCAGGATCCTAAATCTAGCACATTTNACAACTCTTCAAAATTGTCAATAAACACAGTTGCCTACTCCTCCCAGTTTGGGCCAAACCAGCTAACTTTCCCCCCCAGATGCAATAAACCCCCCCTTGCTCACCCCCAAAAAAACCCCAAGAAGTGTCAGAACCTCTGTGTGTTTAACCAGTGAATGTCAGCAGTTACTCAGCCGACTGAGGCTGCAAGAGTTTAACATCCTTCTTGGTCACAGCTTTTCTGTCTCATGGCAGCTCCTGGAGGTTTCCCTAGATAATCAAGTGAACACATCTTGACTTTGCTAGGGCATCACACTTACAACAATTAATTACATTGTGGGGGTTTTTCACTAGTTGTTGATGGCAGCAATGGTGAGACAGAAGAAAAAAATTTTTGCACTGCTCCTTGCCCAGTGGCCCAAACAGTCAAATTTGGCACCAAATGGAACAAGCCACACTGGATTAATACAGTGGAAACTGGTGGGACTTGCTCACAGCTAAAGTGAACTGGGCTTACATCTTCTGTTTGCCTTCAAGGTGTAGTCATTTTAATATGTTGTCTGAGCACACCTGATATAAAATTATGGCTCTGCTGGGTGGAAGGCACTTCTCTGAGTGGGAAGTCAGGCTGTGTTACTTGTCTGTGTTACTGTGTTACTTGTTACTGTCACGGAAGGGCCCTGTACTCTATGAATTACTTAAAGAGAGGTGAAACCTCTGGCAAACTCATACTGGTTATAAGCCATTCAGATACCTTTGTATTCTACCACAAAATGGATGCGGTGAAGTGCCATCACTGAATTTAAGGCATTTTTGGAAGCTTCCTCCCCTCAGATTTGTCACCCACTCCAAGACTCAGCACTTCTAAGTAGCTGTGTATTTTTAAGGTAGAGGGGACTGCAGTTCCCATATACGACCTCCTGAACAACCATTGCAGAACTGCATACAGCAACTCTGCAGTGAGCAAATTCCCATACATACCACGTGCCAAATTGACTGCAAATCCCTCTGAACCAGGAGAAACCCATCTCAGTAAGTCTACAGGAGACAGTCAGAAGCTGTACAATGACTGGAGCAGCTTTCTTTTAAACAGTGGAATGGCATAGCCATGCTTGACTATAGGAATAAAGCTGTGGTGCAAGGTTCATTATTCTGGGTGCTGTACAAAAATGCTGTGGGTGCCCTGCACTTCTCCCTCCTCAGCACAGGCCAGAGAGGTGTCAGACAAGGCTCTGAGCAGGCACATCCCTATTTTCATAAGTACATGAGTGAGCACAAGAACTGGCATTTGATTGAGAAGATTTATTTCAGAAAGACCTCTTCATAAGGAAAGGTCACCTGTGGCAAGGGTTATGCAGCTCAGTCATCTGAGGGCTTCTCTCCACCACATGTAAATTAATCTTCAGTTCATCTCAAATGCTAAAATGATTAGTCTCTCATAAAACTATATTGATAAACATGTGGGAGTACTGAGAGCTTCAGTAACTCCCAGAATCATTACATGAATTTAATTAGATCTCCTCTCCTTGGCCAAATCTCAAAAGACTCTATTTAGCAAAAAGAAAAAATATACCACATTAAAAAAACCCTCACATCTTTTAAATACAACAAAAAATGTTAAAAGGTAGAATTCTAAGAACCTGCTCTGATAAGGTTTATATCTCCAGTATTTCACTGCGGGATTGTAATGGGAAAGTCAGAGCAAAAATCACAAATCATTCCTGTACCCTGCCTCACATATGCAGAGTGCAGTATAATTATTAAACTCATTAGTTTACATATGTTCTTACAAAGTAGACAGCAAACCTTCTAGAAATTACTGTATTTGGGTGAGGGCAGAATTAGATAAGCTATCCAGCTGACGATCCAGATAAATAGATGACCACTCCTGTGCTCATCTCTTGGTGTTCACTGCTGCTGTGGCAATGGAGGGCAGTCTCTGTCTCTCAGTGTTTGCTTTACCAGTTTGCAACCTAGTGCTGCAAAATGTTCCATGAAAATAAGAGCCTAGCCACTAGAACACCCCTGATTATTTAACTGGCTTAGTGATGAGATGGACAGCTACACCAGCAAGGACAGATAGCATCACACCATCTTTAATGCTTCATTTGACTGTGCCCAGACCTGGAAGATAGGCAGCATAGTGCTTGAAAGAGGTATAAGGAAGCCCAGAGAGAGAATCCAGTTGAGCAGTATGACATCAGGGTCATTAGTCAATACTGAAAACACACCCAGAGGGGCTACTTTAAAAATTACTCTCTATTGTACATATTTCTGCATATCCCTAGAGTCCTAATTTGGTGTAAAATTGATGACAAGGTATTGTAAGGCTTAGGAACACTTAGAAAGAGTTTGCTTTTGGTTTATGTGGCTATGCCCAGCTCTGACAGACGTGCTTCCATCAGCCAGGAAGGAGAACACCTAACATGAGCTGACAACCAACCCTGTTTTCCTCTTCCATGCCAGAAACCAGTACAGGAAATCAGGAATAGGATGGCAACCTGCTTACATCATGCCTGGTGCAAAACATAGCAAAGAGCTATTTCAGTATGGACTTGATTCCTTGTATCTTTGGTGGTAACAGGATATCTTTGCTTCTCCACAGTTAAAAAATAAATAAAATAGGGGAGGGGGTGGGAGCAGAAATCAGCCTAAGGATCTTAATGTAAATGTGCAAACAGAACTGCTTCATGCAAATCAGGGTGGTTTGCTTTGCTTCTTATTTTGGATTCCTGCTGGAGCTTTCTGCTGAAGTTTTCTGATGAAGCTTTCTGCTGAATCAGCACATCCAGCTTTCCTGAGACTGAGTGACTTGGAAGGTCACCAACTGGAGCAATTCAAGCTTTCATCACCAAAGAGCAGTGGGAAGATTCAGCTGCAAGACTCTCACGTGAAGCTGAAACACTCACAGGGAGCTACTAATTGTAGCCTCTCGCCCCTACCCTAGGCTTTTCAACTTCAAACCTTGACTGCCATCAACTGGCCTCTCAGAACCTCCTCTGGAACTTGCATCAACTGAAACCTTCATCGACACATTTGGTCAGAACACACAAACATGCAGAAACCAAGAATCCTTGTGACAACCTGCCACTCCCCTCAGGGATGGAATTTATGGCCAGACAGGCAGACCATGAGCCTCTCAATGTCGTGTTCTCTGCAGGGGTTGTTTCACTTTGTCTGAATGATAAACGTAAATAGTTCTACAGAAAGAGATTACCTATACTCAGTGGTTAAGGCACTTATTTGATAAGCAGCAGACAAAACTCTAGAGACTATTTAATCCTATCCCATTAATAGTTTAAATGGGAGAAACTAAGAGGGCTCTGAGCCCAAACAGCTGATAATCACTTGCAGAAGTACATTGCAGCATGTGACAAACAAATGACCCATCACCAATTCAAGCTAGAAACCAGAAATTGTCTCCCATATTCCACAAGATTAATCACTGTATTGTGTTTGCCTATTTAGAATTGATTGTCAGCTTTTGCCTCTTTGTATTTAGTGAATATATACAAACATAGCTATCTTTGCATATATATACATTTATATGAAATATTTATCATATTTGTGTATATAAGTGTGTATTTATTTACTTCTAAAGAAAATGAGGCCTAAAGGAGCATCCAGCTGCTGGTTTCTTGCACCTTTGCCTGGAAACAGTCTACCTGAACTCAAAACATAAATTATTTGAAGTTGGCTGCAACAAGAAAAGGGTGGGGGGGGAAGGCATATTCTTGGAATATGGAGTTGACCAAGTTAGAGAACAGGAACTAGAATTATTGAAAATATTGTCATTCTCCTGTCATTCTCTGACACACATGTTTCTGTCTGGAAAGCTGTTTAATGATTCCCTTAAAGATTTACTTTTAAAAGTCCAGGTATAACTGTGAACATGCTAAAGAACAACAGCAACAACAACAGATTCTTTTACTGTGAATATGCCACATGCTTTACTACAAAAATATGTTCCTACATCTACATATATACATATGTATATACATATTGAACTTTGCAAAAAACTAAAAATAATATATACATCCTAACTACTTGGTCATAATGGACAACAAGAGCACTCCCTTTTGTAATGCCACCTACAATGAGGACAATGACAACACATGAGAAAGCTCATGATGTTCTGTGCATGGAATGTGTCACAGCTGCAGCACACACACCTCAGTATTAGCATAGAAATAGTTTTCCTGAATTACAAATACTTCAGTGACATGATAAATTCACTCACCCATTAGTCAAGCAGTGTAGGTAAGTACCACTAAATACATCAGAATAGACTAAAATTCAGTAACTGACCTCTGCATGTGTGTTGTTTCACACACACAAATTCTAAAAATGCTTTTAAAATATTTAAAATGTGCAAAACTTTCTTGTGCCTCTGCACCCCCTTCTCAATATACAATTGGTTGAGCATTCTGGATAGTTTTCCTTATTACTATCCTCAGGTGTTATTGAATTCCCAATTATTTCAGAAGGACACTGTTTTAAATGCTGCGCAAGAGCACCAGAGTGCACTGCCTGTGCTAAGGACTCCAGACTGCAAAACTGAAAGAAAAGGCATGGCCACACTTCAAATACATGCAGTCAAAAATAGTGGTGTCAGCACAGATGGAAGGAAGGCAGGGACGCCCAGGAGGGGTGTTAAGGAGGTGGAAGTGATCAGCAGAATTTGCACATAAAGGAGAAAATGGAATTTGCAGGATCCTGCAGTGGAGCCTGGCAGAGAGAGAAAAGACAAAGCAAGAAAAGACAGAATTTGACCCAGTTTGGAAAAAGCATTTCTTCCCTGAAATCCACAAAAAGCTTCTGCCTCTGAAACAGGAAAGACAACCAAAATGAAATGCAGCCATATGTTTATTTGGCCACAGGTAGGTAGTAACAGTAAATTCCTTGAGCTGCAGTTTTTAAAATAAAGTAACTCTCATTGGCAGTAATTTTACTGTAAGTAGGAAATGTCGTCTTTTCAAAAGTAGGTCATCATTTCCTCACCATACCCACTCATCCTGGTTTTTATATCGCCTTTTGAATCAACCCATTACAAATACAGTCCTCAATGTAGTCTCCTGTAAATTTCATTTGGATTAAATTCCTTAAGTTCTGAATTGATTTTTTAAAAATAAATTAGTTTGTGCTTCATGCAGTCAAATAATGATTACACAATCGAGTTTGTCCAATGAATACAGGTGAAAGAAAGATCGGTCCCAAGAAAACTGTACCTGGTACAAAGCCATGGAAATCTGTGCTGCCAAAACTGCACTAAGAGATCAAGGTCCACTACAGGTTTCCACAAAGAATACTGGTTTTTTTGTACAGTTTATGAGGTATAAAGTTAAAACACATTAATTTACTCTTAGATATACACTAAAAGGTCAAAATGGATTTATAGAAATAAAATTACTATTCCTAGACTTCAAAATTAAACATCCTGTTTGAAGTTAAAAGACTGGATAGAACAAAAAAAAAAAAAAAAAGAGAGAAAATCTATTAACACTGAGAAGAATTGAAATGAGTTTAAAAATGCATATTCCATGGCATTACTAATGTTACCTTCACTTTAAAAAGTACATATATGTAAATTTGGAAATTCTCACAACTTGCATTTCATGTGGAAGTATCAAACAAACTCTTTCTACAGTAGTCTGATAAACAATTCTTAAATTACTCAAATGTAATCTCAAAGCTTCTTCTAAATATCAACATCTACATATACAGGACTTGCAGGCAACTGCAAGCAACTGCAGCTCACCCTTTCCCCTCACTATTTCACAGCTTGTAAACAGAATGGAAAATTTCACAAAACATATATAATTTAGGAGTAGCAAAAAGCCTTGGAATCCCACATCCTATCAGGAATAAAACCAATCTTGAAAGAAGGCAAGGTTAGTGGAAAAAACATACACAGTTCTGAAAAGGAAATCTAATTCCATTGCATTCTAGAATTCTGGCTGGCTTGATTTTGAGAATGAAAACATCCATATCTTTTCCGTCTTTGGTGGGGTTTTTTGGTTTGTTTTTTTGGTGTTCTTTTGTTTTTTGGGGTTTTTTTTACTTTTTTACTTCTGGCTGCTGAGTTGATTTTTTAATATTTGAGGTTAAAAGGACTTTTTAGCAATTGTTCAGGCTGGCCTGCAGAAGCAATGCAATAGTCCAGCAAGATATTTTTTTATATTCAGCCTTCACTGCTTTCAGCAGATGAAAGCAGCCTTAGCTAAGCACAATAAAAGACATATACTGTTTTTAAAAAAACTGTAATCAAACTAGTGCTTGCCAATAGTCTTGAACTTGTAACTGACACAAATAACAATTTGTAGAAATGTAATTCTTTTGACATGGGGTAGGTTGGCTGGTGAAACACTAATTAAAATGCAGCAGTTCAAGCCACTCCTGCTGTGGTGGCTGGACTAGCAGCTGATAATTCCTGCTGGGACTGAGGCAGCATATTTCTAACTTGCTTCCAGTGGGGCTCCTCCCTCAAGTGTTGCAGGAAATTTATAGAAAAAGACCTCTATCTCACAAAGAGTCTAAACACATTGTTACACCTGACATTACTGGCTTTTTAAACCACAGGGGTTCAGTTAGGAATCAAATTAGCTGCATTCTTTCATATCTGTATTAACACTAGATAATTTCCCCCACCTCAAATACTACTTCTTAAATTTCAGTTTAGCTGGAAGGTAAATACTGAGGATCAGAAAGAGACCACCAACACCGAGTTTGGTTTCCCTGCTTTTCACTGGGTGGAATCAGCTGACCCCAACTTATTAAAGAGCAAGAGTCATTATCTCAGGCATTAATTTGAAAGCACGGATGCAAAACTCAAACTACACTGAATTCCAGAGGTTACTGTTGTACCATGAGTAGATTGCTCCTCTTGGAGTAACCCAGCTTTCTGAAAGTTGGTTCCTGAACCAAACTTCAGGTATGATTGCTGAAATGCTGATATGAGGTGAAGATTAGAGCACTTTGTACAGCACTGTGTAAAAAAAGTGTACAGAAAATACATTTACCATTTCTTCTTTTTCCTTTAGCCCTCCCTAAAATGTTGGGTCAGACTGCTCATAAGAACAGCTGTATTTCTAAAACATTCTCAGTAGGAAACCCAATTTCTTTCCTACCAAGTCAGAAAAAGACATCTCACTTAAACTTGGCTGAAACTGAACTTGTAATAATGTGGAGTTGACTTTTCAACATGAAGCTCTTGCAGTCCAACAGACGCAGAAAGTGATCCTGAATATTTTATTTGGAAATAAGTTTTCCTTCAGACTGCTCTTCTCTTTGCAGGAACTGGAGAGTGAAAGTTCAGTGAAATGGGGAGAGCAAAGAAAAGGAGGTGGAAGAGTGGACTGAGATAAGCCATTCATGTTTTTTTCCTTGGTACCAAGCTTTGGACACAGTGGGGAAAATTTTCCAACCCAGGTGCTTACATGTCCTGTGCAAGATGCAGACCCAGATCTTTAGATTGGCAGTCTCAAACATTTTCTCACAGCCACAGATGCTGTGCACACACTTTCTGTTTCCATGACATGGCCTGCCTGGCCCCCCCTAAATCCCACACAAAGCCTGACAACTGAAACTATCTTCACTCCTCCTGGGAATACATACGCCTTATTTAAAGCACCATTTAAACCCCTGTCTCATAAGCAGCACTTTTACCCTCTTCTCCTCTTGAAAGATACTAATGAAGAATAAACATTATTTATCTAAACTTAATGAAGAGTGCATGTGAGGAGAAAAGAGCTCTGAGCAGTAAAAACTTTGTAAAACCTTCTGTGTTGCAAGCCCTTCCCTCCTGGTCCATTGCAGAATTACCCGCTCAGGTTTTTTTTCTGGTGACATATTCCTTCATCAGGAAGTGTTTTAAACAGTCTGTACTTTGAGCAGGTGTCAGCATCATTGATTGCTGCTCTTCATGGCAATCTCCAGTGCAGGAGGCAGACTGGCCTTCACACTAAATGACAACATGCAGCCGTGTGAACATCCTCACGCCTCGAGGCTGACTCTCCGGGTCGAGGGGAGGGAGGCAGTATGGAGATTACCGACTTCTAACAGCTCGCTCTGTACATAGAAAAGTAACCATTTGAAGTCAGACAGGGAAAAATTAACAGCTGTTGGTGTCTGCACATCTAAATCTAGCTTTGAACAAACTTTACAACCAGTGAGTTTAGGCCTAGTCATTCTGGGGACTCTGAAAGCTCTTGTGCCCATGTGTATTCTCAGTAGCCCTCTTTGGTAAGTTACACAGCTTTGTCCTTGGAGGCTTGTGTTGCGCTGAATCGTTAATTCCTATGCAGTGTCTTCTCTGAAATAAATTGCTTTTGCCAAGAAGTTTATATTCAGTGTCAGCCCAGGATCCTTTACCACAAGACAACAAAGAAAATTTTAATATATGTCAGATGCAAAAGTTCATAGGGTTTTTTTAGCTACTCTGTATATTTTCTTCTTTAAACCTGGTGGGACAGACATTTCTAATCATAAGCTATAAGACTAACACCCAGGCAATGCAAAAGAATTTGGAGGAATGCATAATATTTTGCCATTTTCCCCTAAATTTACACATTTTATAATGCTTTCTGTATTCTGATCATATTTACATATATTCTCAAAATATAAACAGAAATAGCTGATTTTCCATAATAGAGAGCACTTTTAATCTGTCATTCCTAGTATTTTCATAGGAGTCAGAAAACCTAATTTGCCGTTATCATGGAAATAATCTGCAGACTTAATGCTTGGTTGTAATTTTACTGCATTAACAAAGCTACAGAAGAAAGATGAAGCTGCAGCAGAGAGACACTGTAACTACTTATGAAAGAGAAAAAAATTCTTGAGAAAATGAAGAAGATGGCCTTAAGGCATATGCTCTGATGCAGGTTTTGTCAGCGGGGGTTATTTACATCAGAGTGACAAGTTTTGCAATCCTGCCAAGCCTGGCTACCAAATGTCAACTTACTGCAAATGCAGGGGAGATTTCAAGTCATGTCCTGTCTTCCAAAACTGTAAAGACCAACTCTTCCAGCTTCAGTTCTGGTGGCTGGCAAAGACCTAAGTAGGTCTAGACTTTCCGTAAATGCTGGATTTCTTCCACATGCACAGAGAAACAATGCTGCATGAGTTCTCACCTACCCTGCAGGTGCCATGGAGCCCTCCCTACCATCCACCCTGGTGCCAGGGAAAAGTGGGCAGAAAGCTGGAATCACCACACCTTCCTTCTCAGAGACACGTACACCATATGTCTCTGAGAAGGGTTGTCAGGTGCCCTCCAAGCTGTTTCATCACTTCCAGTCCACCAACAGGATTGGGGAGAAGCTCGTGGGAAGTCTGACAGAAAATATTGTGTGTTGAGATGAGGACAGTGAGATCCCTTACCAATTACTGTCATGGACAAAACTGATTTGGCTTGGGGAAATTAATTTGAATTATTGCCAATTAATAACTGAGTGGAAACTGGAAAGAAAAGTCTTACCTCAGTATTAACGACCACTTGTTAGTGATCTCTGTGATGTTTTATGGCTGTTTCTTGATGTGAAAAAGTCCCGAGCCCGAGCCAAGAGAATGGACACTCCTGCACATTCGTGTTCAAGTTGTTTATTGCTCCTTATCTCTCAGAGTCTGGAGCAAGGACAGCAGGACCTGCTCCTCCAAAATTCACAGCAGGAATGCCNGACTCTCCGGGTCGAGGGGAGGGAGGCAGTATGGAGATTACCGACTTCTAACAGCTCGCTCTGTACATAGAAAAGTAACCATTTGAAGTCAGACAGGGAAAAATTAACAGCTGTTGGTGTCTGCACATCTAAATCTAGCTTTGAACAAACTTTACAACCAGTGAGTTTAGGCCTAGTCATTCTGGGGACTCTGAAAGCTCTTGTGCCCATGTGTATTCTCAGTAGCCCTCTTTGGTAAGTTACACAGCTTTGTCCTTGGAGGCTTGTGTTGCGCTGAATCGTTAATTCCTATGCAGTGTCTTCTCTGAAATAAATTGCTTTTGCCAAGAAGTTTATATTCAGTGTCAGCCCAGGATCCTTTACCACAAGACAACAAAGAAAATTTTAATATATGTCAGATGCAAAAGTTCATAGGGTTTTTTTAGCTACTCTGTATATTTTCTTCTTTAAACCTGGTGGGACAGACATTTCTAATCATAAGCTATAAGACTAACACCCAGGCAATGCAAAAGAATTTGGAGGAATGCATAATATTTTGCCATTTTCCCCTAAATTTACACATTTTATAATGCTTTCTGTATTCTGATCATATTTACATATATTCTCAAAATATAAACAGAAATAGCTGATTTTCCATAATAGAGAGCACTTTTAATCTGTCATTCCTAGTATTTTCATAGGAGTCAGAAAACCTAATTTGCCGTTATCATGGAAATAATCTGCAGACTTAATGCTTGGTTGTAATTTTACTGCATTAACAAAGCTACAGAAGAAAGATGAAGCTGCAGCAGAGAGACACTGTAACTACTTATGAAAGAGAAAAAAATTCTTGAGAAAATGAAGAAGATGGCCTTAAGGCATATGCTCTGATGCAGGTTTTGTCAGCGGGGGTTATTTACATCAGAGTGACAAGTTTTGCAATCCTGCCAAGCCTGGCTACCAAATGTCAACTTACTGCAAATGCAGGGGAGATTTCAAGTCATGTCCTGTCTTCCAAAACTGTAAAGACCAACTCTTCCAGCTTCAGTTCTGGTGGCTGGCAAAGACCTAAGTAGGTCTAGACTTTCCGTAAATGCTGGATTTCTTCCACATGCACAGAGAAACAATGCTGCATGAGTTCTCACCTACCCTGCAGGTGCCATGGAGCCCTCCCTACCATCCACCCTGGTGCCAGGGAAAAGTGGGCAGAAAGCTGGAATCACCACACCTTCCTTCTCAGAGACACGTACACCATATGTCTCTGAGAAGGGTTGTCAGGTGCCCTCCAAGCTGTTTCATCACTTCCAGTCCACCAACAGGATTGGGGAGAAGCTCGTGGGAAGTCTGACAGAAAATATTGTGTGTTGAGATGAGGACAGTGAGATCCCTTACCAATTACTGTCATGGACAAAACTGATTTGGCTTGGGGAAATTAATTTGAATTATTGCCAATTAATAACTGAGTGGAAACTGGAAAGAAAAGTCTTACCTCAGTATTAACGACCACTTGTTAGTGATCTCTGTGATGTTTTATGGCTGTTTCTTGATGTGAAAAAGTCCCGAGCCCGAGCCAAGAGAATGGACACTCCTGCACATTCGTGTTCAAGTTGTTTATTGCTCCTTATCTCTCAGAGTCTGGAGCAAGGACAGCAGGACCTGCTCCTCCAAAATTCACAGCAGGAATGCC
>VYXC01000076.1:0-52730 GCA_013397175.1 Platysteira castanea
GGTGGCAATGCCCTCTTTTTCCCTCTGTCCTCCCTTCCTCCTCTACCCCATTCCTTTTCCATTTCAATTTCTTCTTTTCTGTCTCTTCTAGCCCTCTTTCACTCGGGCAACTCCTTTTCCATCTCCTTTTCATTATCAATAAACAGTTTTTCAGATACAATGTTTGCCTCATTTGGCTTAATTTCATTCCCAACCATCCATTTTTAAAAGAACTCTCCGCCATTCCCCACAGTTGAACGCAACAGCCAGGAAGAGTGGCTGACACCAGGTCTTTTTTGAGGCCAGCAAACCATTTGGATGAGACAGAAGAGGAGGGAGAGAATCAGGATCTGGGTGGAGAGGGAGGAGGAGGAGGAGGGAATTCCAGGAACAGTTGGACATGGCAGGATATTTGGTTTCAGTGTGTGTTTTAGAAAAGGAATGGCATGCTCAAAGATGGCCACAGGCATCACTCAAGCTGGGCTCTTGATATAGGCTTCCCCCTCCAGAGTGTTCCCCATTGAGCTGCATCAGTGATACAGCTGGATGAGTCTTGTCACCAAACTGACAACCCAGGCTCTTCTCTGCAGGCACACAAATGTCCCCATTTATTACAGCATTTTCTGGGCACCATAGCTGGCTAACAATACCCTGTCTCACCTCAGATGCCCTAGTTCAAAAGGCGCATTCCTAGGTCCAGCTGGAGACAATACCCATTTACCTGTGTGCCTGCCCTAGAGGCAGATTTTACACAGAATGCTGGAGAAGTAAAACTGTTCCCATATATGATGCTATTAGTGCTGTTTGTACAATGTCAACTAGGCACAAGTGTTTCATATTGATTATCTGGTTAGATTCTGTGTACATACTTTTGTAAGTAACAGTTACCAAGAACTGAAGGACTCATCTACTTAGCTGTGCACTAGGTCCTGTTTCCACTCTAATATGAGCTAAAATCTACAAAGCAAGAGATAAGGAAAGGGTGGGAAAGAGGGGTGATTCTCACACCAGAGAAAATAACCTCCCAGAGGAACCTGCCTAATAACACTCTTAGGGGTCACAGTTGCAAGCCCAAGAAACTGACAGCATGGAAGCAGGGAAATACTGCCATAGGGGGTCAGTGGCTTGGGTGGAAGAGCTGCCCGCAACAGATATCTTTAGCCTTACTGAAACATCAAGGCTCTTAAATGTGCATGCAACAACAGCACCTGGGGGCCTTTTGAAAGCCAAGTAAGGTCAGAAATCTGGCAAATGCCCCCATTAGAAGCTAAACGTGTTCCCAGGTTCAGCAGTGATGAGGAGATCTCTGCTACGGAGAGTTAAAAAAGAAAATCCACAAACAGGGTATTTTCCAGGATGCCAGCCAAGTACAATGGAAAAGGATGCTGGCTATGCTCAGACAGTCTCACCTCACAGCAAAGGCCACCTCTGAGGTCAGCCCTCAGAGAGACAGGTGGTCTTTTGGCTAGAGCTGAGGGCCAGCCTACATCAGGTGACACGAGCTGCCTCCAGCTGTGTGAAGCTGGTCACCCTCTTCATTCCTCTAACTGCAAGCCCTTAACTGAATCTAAGGGGGAGGGATGAAATTGGCAGCTGTCCTGCACCTGCATATGTTCAACAATGTATACACGGCTAGATGGAATAAAACCCAGCTGAAGACTGACAATCAAAATCTCACTTCGGTCCCTGTGTGTCATCCTGCTTTGACTCATAAACGCATGTGAACAGTTGTAAAACGAACTTCAACTCAGTTTGTCATAACATTGTTATGTTGAAATTCATTTTCCCCTGAAATAGAGATGGTGATGCTCCTCGTGCTGGCAGTCACAATAATCTCCACAGGAACTGAATTTACAGAATAAATTTAAACTTCAAGACCATCTTGCCCAGTCAAAAATTAATATGTCAAGTGAATAGTTTACATAAAGCTCACCTATTCAGTTTATGTGAGACAACAATCTAGTTTTTGACAAAGCCAATTAAGAAAAATTCTAGCTTTAGAATTTTCATTCACTGCCTTTACTTAAGTACTGGAAAAAAACCCATCAAGTTCTTTAAGTGGTGGTAAGATATGACAAAGTTCTGAATCAACTTTGTTTACTCAAATCTATCACTAAGGGTTTCTCAGCAAGTTGTAACGTATGAATAATGTACAGTTTCTAGTTGTGGTATAATTGAAAACATTTATGAAAAGTGTATATAGTTTTTATAATATTTTCACTATCAGATTAGAATAATGTGAACCTGGATAGTCAATAGTATAAATTTTCAGATGTCTGTTAATTAATAATATACATGATCAAATCTTTCATAGTAACATCAAGTTTTTTTCCCTAAGCTAAGTGTTTGTATAACAATTTCTTCTGCACAACTACTGTACTTCTACTACTTATTACATTTCAGAAACTTTGTTACATCTCTCCTGCCTTGGTAGAATAGTCTTTTCTTTTCTAAACTAAAAAGTCTTTATTCTCTTATCACAAGTTTTCTTTGTTTTCTTTCCCCACAGCAAATATTCTTATTTTTCATGTGTATATGTCTGCTTGTTTATTTCCTCCCCAATTTATGTTTGTTTTCAGAATCTGGGGTCTCAGTAGCATCAAATGAGTGAACTGAGTATCAATAAAACACAGATTTTTACTCAAAATGCTTGATGTTGTCCTATACCACATTAAACCAAACCACAACAGGACTTACAAGAGTCATAAGATTCTCAGGAAAATGTTGAGACCCTATTCAGAGAAATCGAAGGAAAAAAAGCTATGAATGAGTCTGCAAAAACATATCCCACTGCCCAAAACCTCAACCCTCAAGTTTTAGAGTAACTAGATAAATGGTAAATTGTGGCTGTCTTCCATAAGGCTTTCTGAAAGGGCACCCAAGAAAGCACTTGGGGAGTCAGCCAGCTGCCCACTTCCACCCTTTGCAGAATACACAGCCTGATTTTCAAAGACAGCAAACTGATGGTGCTCATAAATAATTAAGGAATAGGAGAAACAAACAAGCTCCAGATATGATGATCACGCTCTTGCCACCAAGATATAAGTACCTTCTTTACTTTATTTGAGGCTTTATCTAGAGATCCACAAGATAATGTCTGAATCAAATTAGTGCAACAGGCACACTCCAGCTTCAAAAATCCTCTTCTGGATCCATTCTGCCAGCTTCTACCCTTTCTTCAAAATCAGCTACTTTGGGGAAAGGGGTATACTTTCAGTTTTTCAGAAGCCACCTGGACCTACAGGATTTAACATCAAAAGGCATTTTTCTTGGTGCCTAGTTATCAAGTGTCTGCCATGCAACTTTGCACATTCTCTTTGCCATCAACAGAAACCTGCACAAAGCTACCTTGTGCTAAAATCTCAAGTTTCTTCTCTTTTTCCACAAGAGACACTAGCTACAAGCATTTTCCCAGGGTTCCAGCCAAAACTTTTATTCTGCTTACCTGTGTCCCCATTTGAGAGCCTATCCTGCACTTCAACCCACTGTCATAGTGCAACTATTGTTCTGAGAGACGATTTCATGCCAACACACCAAAAGAGACTTGTATGATGTAGAACCTGTGCTTCAAAGACAGACAGATAAGGTTTCTTTCCTGATCAACACTTATCTTGTAAAAATGGTAATAGGAAACTTACAAATGGCATCCTAAAACTTAACTTAAATATATAGCTTTCTGATTCCCTGGAGCTTTCATATGAGATAAACCAGTTAATGTTACAGTGACAGCACAAAACCAGACGCAAACTTCAAGCTTTAATCATAACATTTAAAGGCCACCATGTCCTTTGCAAATAGACAATTATTTTTTAAAACCTGAAGGGTCTCCAAGGCATGAGTGATTCACCAAGATGAGCCAGAAATTTCCATTCTACCTGAATGTGATACTAGCACTTTGCTGTCCCTAGAGCCTTCCAAGCTACAGAGAAAAGTGACATCGCTTTAACTGCATGGTTGGTGTGCCTGTGTGTACACACTTTAAGTCTCCCAGTTTCATGAAGAATCACCAGCTAGTAAGACCTGAGCTTATTGACAGTTGGCCTCAAAAAAGTTGGTATATTTTACAACTGAAGGGTTGGATGTGGAGACAGTGCTGTCCCTACAACTGCATTGACCCTTCTGTTTTGTAACAGGACAAAGAAGCCCTATGGGGTCAGAACAGCAAAAAAGCCAACTAGACTTGTTTGGAATATTTTTCTCGATATTCCTTTAGGGATCCTTTATTTTTCCAAATACCCACTCCCTACGAACATTCAGCACACTGAGCTCAAAACATTTTTGAATTGTGGCTTATACCTGACTTACCACTTAGACTATGAGTCATCCTACTTCTTTGACACCTAGTTGATTTATTGATTACCAAAATAAGTCAAATTTATTATGGTTCCTAGCCAAGTTTATTATGGATCCTTTATTATAGTGCAGTCCCCATTATTAGAGAGAAATTAATTAATTTCTCCTTTAACCACTATAAAAATTACATGCATCTATTTATGAACGTACAAAACAGCCTTAGGTAGTTTTTATACCTCATAGCTTGATCAAAAAAGGAAAATGAAATTTTTAGATTTTAAAATTTAAAAATAAAGATCCCCACTTTAAATCTGCCTAGATGCCAGAGAGTTCTGAATGGATACTATTACATGATAATAATGGCCATAGTGGGTATTAAATGAATCATTTCAGTTTGACTTTTTATTCTAATTACCTACAATGTTACTGAGATAAAGCAGATTTAGAAAAGCATAGCGATAGCAAGCAGATTCACTACCAAGACAAACTGGCAAAATAAGCTTCCCCAGCCTTTGTCACAGAAAAATTTTGATCTAATAACCCTCACATATTGCATTTCAGTCAGAAATTCAGACAACCCGAATACCAAGGAACAGATGACGCTACACAGTAGGACAGATGTTATGGCCTGGCCTCCCCAGCCCTCTCTCCTACCACATGTCATTTCAAAACTCCTAATATATGAACTACTAATTCATCATGACTTCTTATTTCCAAAAAGTGATCATAAGCATGAAAAGTGTTATATTCCAGTTGCAATGTATATAGCAGGCCAGAAAATTTGTGCTGAACAAGCTCTTTAATTGTCTTTATCCAAGGAGGTGAAGACAGAAGATCTGCAATGCTAGTCAGAAAAGTATTTATAATTACAGCAGTTTATCATCTATTAGCAAGGGAAATAAGTCACTAGGACTGTATTCTGAAAGAATAAAAAAAGGTTTCCTAGCTAGGTGCATTTCAGCCCCACTTCTTCCCTGTTAGAACAGTCCCAAACCTTAGGATTCAACAGCACCCACCACACTTCTCCCTCACTTAGGCTGGTGCTAACTCTAAAGCACATAGTCCAGTGAGGTATGAGAGTGAGGTAAGGGAGGAGACAGGAGAAAAGGAAACTGCCTGAGAATGATAAAGAGTAAAGAACTGGTATTAAAAAAAGACAAATTTATTATGTTGCTCATATCACAGAAGACTGAGATTGAAAGCCTTAGAGACCAACATTTCAGGCAAGGACAGTGATATTTCCTTGCCTGTATAATTTGTATGTAAGCAGCAAAAGCAGGAAAGAATTGCAGGGAGTTGCAGAGATGATCCTATATTTCAGCCAGCTACATGCTTGATCTGAGATCTGAATACTGTCCTGGCTTGTGCCACTGTACTCCGTGGTGTCACCAGTCCAGCCAGTGACACCAGGATTTGATAGCTGATTACTAGTCACACACTGCTCATTTGCTGTGAGTGCCTGGCATCCCAGCACACGGAAGAGAGCCGTAGCTGTGCCTCTACAATGCTACAGAATGCTAAGTACATGGCAAAGAATACAAGGTCTTAAGAGTCTCGAATTAGCATACAGTCTTGAATCAATTTCTCTGTACCACAATTCTCGTACTCACAGTGAAGGCATGAAATAAGGTTCATGTTTGCATAGAACTTTTTTGCAAAGATACTTTAGTGATGAGCACCACAAAAGTCTGAGAAAATAATTCCCTCCCCAGAATTTGGTTTGAACTGCACACAAAGAACATGGCATAGGACTGCATGTTGAACAGCGAGGAGAAAATGAAACACTGAATAGCTGTTCATTGAGAGCTGCGCTATTCATTCTGTGCACTAAAGAGATACTCAGAAGAAACACAGCAGTGACCACGTATTTAATATGCATGCCCATGAAGGAGAACTGAGCTTGCAGAGACAACACTATTGTGTTATTTTAGCAGGCCTGACCTTGCAAATTTCATCACGTTCTCGAAGACTGAAGACAGAAACGTATTACTCAGATAATTCTTATTTCACTTGCATTTAGCAGTCTTCAGTGAGATCAGTCTCTGAGATGCTGGGTACCGTACGAGGAGAGTAAAAACCTGCCTATCTATTTTCCCAAGGAGAATACAGCACACCTCTTGATAATTTAACTTTTTTAAGTTTGTACATGCAATTTAGTCTAACAAATGCTGCAAGCACAGGTCAGGAGATGAAGTGCCAAAAGAGTGTCTGAACAGCCAGACAAAGTATACGTTCAAATGAAAAGTAGTAGTAAGAAAAAAATTTTAAAAGCCCAATGCAAGAATGTTGTGCTCTCCTGAAGTCAAACAGTTTGCCTGTGCATTAGTGGGGGCTAAACCTTCAGCATTGGCCCAGAAATATCCTACATATACAGGAAACCATCATTAGCATTAGTATTCTCTTGTCTTCTTACAAGCTCTGCTGTTCATGGGGGTGTGAAGCTGGATTTTCTGGTACTGTATACATGAAAGCTCTATTGGTGTAGAAAGTAAGGTATTCTTGGAGGAATGCACAGAGTCTTCCTCAGCTCTCTGCAATATTATACCAACTGACTTCTGTGGTATTAGAAGCTATCATAATGGATTTTTTAAAAAATCATCAATGTACTTAAAATGCAAATAATTTTGTTTCTCATTTGGATGATGAAATTTACTTCCGCTACCCTAACTTGAAGCCACAACAAAAGACAGCACACTGACTAATGCCAAGCTGCTCCTAGCACATTAAATTTCTAATGCAAAATTTTAAGTTTCCTGTAAAAATTTAGGTATATAATCTTACGGTAACAACAACTACCAAAAAAACGGAATGACTCCATCTAAAACTACAAAACTTATCCTAAAATCAGAGTGCTAGAGAACAAAACTAGTAAACATCTGGACTCAATAAGGAAATGAGACACTATCACCAAGGGTGAAAATATACAAAATACTGTCTTTCAAGACACACAATTATGAAATCTCCCAACCAGGAACTAAATAACGAGATCATCTTGAGCTACAATTGCAACTCCAGACTGGGCCACTTTCAAAGGCTATCAAATTCCAATCAGTGTTTGTAGTACAAGTATTACATAGGACTCTCTATAGGCTGCTTTATAAAAATGAAAATGGAAACCAGCTGATGGGCTTTGGGCACCAGCGGGCTTTGGCTTTGTAGGGCAGGGCTGGCAGTTTTTACTTTAATTGCAAAAACAACAAAGGCCCAGAAAGTTCTGTTCCACTCCCACTTCCAACAAGCTTAGCTGGATCATCTGCTTGGTCTGCAATGTGGCCCTAAAGCTATCCTTGGGATAGCAAAGTACAAGACAGTACACACAGAAGGACTGGGATTTAAATTATTTGGTCTTTGAGAGAAAGATGGCTATATAGATTGATTCTATTATTTCAGGGAAAAAAAGTATTTCTCAGTACTTATCTAGTAAATTTTTCTGCTGATGATATTCAAGTGAGCAGGTCATTTTTCACAGTCTTGAGTTTTAAGAAGATGAACCTTCTGACTACAGGCATGATATAAGGAATTTTATACTTTTTCAGTACTATTTAACACCATTGTTTCTTTCCAGAGAGAGAATTCTGGTGTGCCAGTTCATACTCATGAACACACCTGCTTTTCCAAATATTTTCAAATATAAATTGGGCTGGTATTTGAAATTAGTAGTGTCTTAAACCAAAGCCAGTTAAGTCTAAAAATATAACACACATCAGCTGAACAGAGCGTTGGAAATTTATCTCCAGTTGAAAGAGACATCAGTCCTTTTGCTCTTTTATTCAAGACTGTTCTTTTTAATAATGAAAACCACCTTTTTTTATCTCCTTTCATGCCCATGGTTAGCCCACAAGAGTGCTCTCACCAGAAGCATACCAAATTCATTCAATGCCCTTTGGTAGCAGGATAAATAAGATGAGCCAAGGGAAAAGGCATTGATATGATAAAAATTGAGGGGTTATCACGATTCTTTCCAGAATTATACCAAACATAGACACAGTGTGTGAGTAGGTGGCACTAGAGCTGAAATTGGATGCAGACCATGAGAGAGTAACACATAAGAGTAAGATTTCTTCATTTTGCAATAGATTCAAGGCCAGTAAGAAACATATTAGTAAAGAAACAGATGCTCTGAGAGCATGCAACCCAATCAGAGTTCTTCCTTTTACCTGCTTAGCAGCAGTAAAGCAGCCTGCAGAGGGAAACAGCTTCTCCATCCAGCCTGGACCAGCGCCAGGATAAACTAAGCTACAGATACAAAAGAGAACTGATCCTTGATTTTAATTACAGGAGGAATGTTTACACATTACCTTAAAACTGCAACTTCCAAAGCATAAGACAAGTTACTATCAGGTGACTGCTGAGCTGCAGAGAAATTAATAAAATGGCCATTCGAGCACCAAGTACCCCCAAAACACAAATCCCTCTCCTCTAGGTACACCCAGCCCAACCGTGCTGGCAAGAACCACTGTTGCCATTTCCTTGACAGATGAGGACGACAGGTTGGAGGGACACCACCTGTACCACCAGCACTGGCAGAAGGAGGTAGCAGCAGTGCCCTCAGCACCACCATTACAAGCTCTCTCTTCCTGGGATTGGGCTATCCATGGGACCAAATCTGGAAATGAATGCTGAGTGACCTTCTTGTTGCTTACGGACTTCAGTCAGTGTTCAAGGACCAGTTGTATGCAGAGTCTCAAGCCCACACAAGGTACCTGTGCTACCTCAGAAAAAAGCAACTCTTACCAAAACCTGGCTCTTAAGGTTTTGGCTCAAAAATATTGTGGGGAAGGGGAACAGGTAGAAAAATGAGGGTATTTGTAGTAAATTTTTACCCTTCGCCCACAGGGCAATTAAGCTGGAACTCCAAATATGAAGGATGTAGGGCAAATTACAATTTTTAAGCACTGTAGAATTACCGATTTAATGGTCTGCCAAATGACAGCACACTCCCAGCAAAGGGTTCTGACTGCAGAAAGCCCTTAATCCCAGTGAATAACTAACTGGGAATAATGTCAGCAAAACAGCTGTCAGGATGAAATGCTGTTCAAGTCGACTAGAGGAACAACTGCCTAGAGCTGAAAGCAGTATGTTCAGCCCAACCTCAAAGCAAAAGCAGGAGCTCACACCACAGTTTAACTAAAATCTGCCTCCACCACCTTCTATCTTTAAAATGGGTTTTATGCAGGACAAAGGCAGAAGCAGTAAAGGAAAGAAGCAACTATTCTCTTCAGAAATACTTTTTTCAGTAAATTTTAGCAGTGTAAATTTGGAATTAATTTGAGAATTGAGACCAAGTGTCTTCTGAAGAGATGATCTGGCAAATTGGTATCTGTCTGTACTCATGCTTTTCACTTCCTGCTGTGATAGAAGGGAATACTAAGTGCCAGCACAGAACTGTTGAAGAAACAACTTCACAGAAACAATGTACCAGAGAATCTCTATTAAGCCCTGCTGAGCAACTCACTCTAGTCAGATTGCTATCAAATATTTCCAGTAGAAAGAGCTACATCTTGCCTGCAACATGATTAGGGCCTGAGATCCCCACTCCAAAAAGGACTTCTCAGGGTAAATGGAGATTTTACAGTGGATTAGACATGCCTGATCTAGCTTATATTCTCTGAAGTGCCTGTTATAGGGTGTTCTCTTGAAGCTCTTTATCCAGACTCTGCTACTTCTCATTACTTCCCTTTTCTCAACTAAATGTCTTACATTTCTTTATTTCTGTGCAAGTTTAGAACTTATATGCACCAGGATATGAAGATACGAGGGGCATGGATGACCAACTGCACATAAATGACTCAAGTAAGGTTGCAATAACCATTATCCTATATAAAGATATTTTGAGCTCTTAAGGCATGTAGGATGCAGAGAGCTGGCAGAATCCATGCGACAAATGCATCAAGTGAGTGCCTTTTGCCACTCATATTTCTGTGCATTAACAGATGGATTGTCAGACAGCAGCTCTTTTCGTCTCGTGCCATTGTCCTGAGGAATTCTGCTATGATACACCTCTGGACAACAAAGGACACAAGAGTGCACGTTTGAAGTGACCTTCTGCCCTTGCCAGCAGCTTTCTACATGGTAGAAGGGCCGTTTCTCTAACTTACTTTTTGTTGAAGAAATAAAAGCTTATCCTCAATAGAGTACCAGCAAGAGTTTTTGACATGTGGAAGCATCTCAACTTTGTTGACTCTATCACATCTGCTTCACCAACCACTTTCATGCTGTTGCAATTCTAAGTTTCAAGCACTCTCCCTCTGCACCAAACACAAAAATAGGAGCTTATGTTTTGCTCTCTTCATATGGTTTTTTTTTTACAGGATGCTTATGTTTTCCCTCTCAATCCTAAAAGAAAACTTCAACCTGGTTGAAGTTGCATGCACAAGAAAATGTTCACTGCTCATAGTTAACACTGACAGTCCTTTCTCCACAAGCACTTTTCCCAACAGCACCTCTTTCCTGGGTGTACTGGAGCCCAGGTCAAGCCATGGGAAACTGTTGCTTTGATGCTTCCTATCAGAGTTTCTCGTCCTGTGCAAAGCCTGCCCTCACTGCTGCTTCTGAAAATCAGCACCTTCTAGTCACATAGCCCTGTACCCCAAGCATGCAGTGATGGGATACTCCCTTTTCCCTACACAGAGACCCCCGTTTTGGTGTTCCTCCTCTTGGGAGATACCAAGAGACAGGAAAAAGGCAGAAAACAAAAGCTTTCAACACAGTTTAAGATTGCACCACTTCCAACAAGTCTGCTCTGCCTTTGATCTATTGATTTCAAGGCCCTTAATGTGGGAAGCTGAAATGCAAGTTTTTTCCACACAATTTATTAAAAAAAAAAAAAAAGAAAAAAAAGAAAAAGAAAAAGAAAAAAAGAAAACCCAGTACGGCAATGAAGAACTAAGTACTGCACTGAAAAACTAACAAATATTGAGGGTGGAAGTAAAAATCACAAATATCAGATCTGCCTATAACCAGAACATGCACACAAGAGTGTTGGTTGAAATCCAAAAATAAAAAGTACAGACTCAAAGCTATTATTCAGCAGTGCAACATCAGAGACACTAGTGAACTACAACGAATGGAAATTATTGGATAAAATCCCACAAGCACTGGTAGACAAGTTTTTTATGATATCTTACTGGAATGTCACCTCAGAGCTACACCTGTGAATTTTCATTAAGTTGTCCCATAGCTACCTATAACAGCTTTGCTTACTTTCTCCCCTGAAGCTACTAACAAGAAGCAAAATGAGGGAAAGGAATGAAGTTACAAAGCATTTATTACTGAGATGCATTTTTAAATAAAAATAGGGATCTTTTCCTGTTTAGGGTACTCCAAGAAGGTTCTCCCACCAAGTGCAGTGCATCCTTCATAAACCGCATATCCTTCATAGATCCAGTTTGCTGTTTATCTTTGGAGGCACCCATAGCAAATGAACATCTGCAAATCTAAATTAGGACAATTATTGAAAGATGAGCAAGGGAGGTAAAATTACTTACCAGCTTCACCAGCTTTATTTTTAACACCCTGTGCTCCCTTTATGCTCATCTCCTCACAGGACCTATCTCACCCTTGGCTGTGCTGTGCCAGTCAGAGTCTCTGGATGTCAGGAGCTGCAGTGCAACAGCCGCCTGTGCTGGAACCCCCAGCTGGAACCACCACACAAGAGCCACCACCTCCACTCTGAGCAGTGGCCACGCACCTGGGCCATCCTGAGAGATCAGTGTAACGCTGCCTACAGCCCACACCACCAGCAGGAAGAAGCACTTGCCTTGACAGAAAGTGCCCTTCAGCCCAGCACCCTCGGCAGAGGAGCAACATGGGCAGAGTGGCTCTGATCTGAGGGAAGGAGAAAAAGTCCCAGCAAGACTGAAGATCTGCGTGTTCATAATTAAAATGTTTAGAGGGTACTTTTGCTTCCCTTTAGAAGAGGCAAGCTGTTTCTAATAAAGGATCATTTGAGTTGCTTAAACTTTGTTGTTTTTCGGGTTTTTAACATGTTACTGCAAAACTGAAGGCCCCCTTGTTGAAATAAAAATTGGTTTCGTGAGAGGTAGGATATTAGGCTAAGGTTTTATATAATTCCTCTGAACTCAGGCAAGACTCACCTCTGTGACTCACCAATTATGACACCTTTTCCTTGCAAGCATAATTTTTTCTGGAAAACAAAGTATTTTCTTGTCTATCTTTAATTGATCCAAACACTGACAGAAGACAGATGCTGCACATGCATACTCCTAAATCCATACCTTCCTTTTCCAAACCACAACTTTAAAAAATAACTCATCAGAATTAGGAAAAGGACAAACAGAGACAAACAGAAAAAAATATATTTACATAGTTATTCTCTCTCTTTTTTTTTTTTTTTTCCTCTTTAGATTACATAGTTACATTTATGCCTCTGGACTGAAAAAATTTCCAGAGTTGTTTTTGTTGCAACAATATATGTGAGTTAGCCCACTGAAATGAATCACAACAATCGCACAGAAACAAAGCCAAGGGATTCAGTGCTGAACGTCCTGGCACACTGGGCATCCCTGCCTGCACCAGTCTGACAGAGACAAGGCAGTCACTTCTGTCTCTTCTCATTCCTCCCCCTCTCCCAAACACAGTCAGGAAATGCTCACTGACAAATAGCAGACTTCAGCTAACACACTGTGACTCTTTTTAAAGCAGAAAAAAAATAAATTGGAAAATACAAGCAAACTTGCCGTGAAAGGCATAAAGTTAATATTCAAAACCCGGAATTTAGGGAAAAAAAAGGGGAGGAATACTTCAGTGCTTTTCTTCAGACACAGAAGATTCCCTTCTCTGACAGCAGACTTAAAAAAAATCTCTTACTTAAGAATTTTCTAGATTAGTAAAGTTGATATTTGGACAAAGGATTTTCAGTATTTTTTGGAAGTGGAGTTGAAAGGGAGGATCCAATACATCCCTATCAGATACAAAATTTGAACAAGAAATTAAGTCATTATGAGTTCCATAATTTCCTTGAATATTTATAGGCAGATGAAGACTAAAGTGAGAGATTTGGATTTGGGAGTTACATTTGTTTTAAGACACATAGCAAGACCTCTAAACTCCACCAGAGCCACAATCTGCTGTGATACGACAGCATAACATAACCTTGTGCATTTCCTGGAGAGCAGTGCTGGCAAAGCCCCACAGAGATTTTTAACCTCAACCCCCTGTCCTCTGTAGCCATGCAGGCATTCTGCTCCCACTTGAAATCAGTTATTTTGGGGCATCAGCCTCTGCTTTTGCAAAAGCAAGGTCGTGCTTCTCAGAGCAACAGTTACAATTCTTTGTGCCAGTCTGGGACCTGATGCTGAATTACAAATTCCTTTGAGTTTCTTGGCCTTCTGGTTTTAGATAAAAGATCATTTGGAGCTTTTTCTTGCCACTCTGGAAATGCAAAGTTCCCACAGTGGAAGACCATACTTTTCTTCATCTTCAGTTCACAGCTTCTCCTTCCAAGAGTCCATTCCATGTAAAGGAACTCAGATGATGCAGTGCTATCAGGCATTATCAATACCCAATGTAAAGCCCTTGACCTGCATATTTGCTGAATGTACATATCAGAGCTAAAATAATTTTTTAGAACTTCTGTGTATTAATCTTTCCATAGATTTTGCTTCCTCACTCTTGGTGAGAAAAACCTGAAACACAGCAACATACGTTTGAGGAACTGCAGGTAACAGTTTAATTTCTCCTTTAAATGATACTGTAATCCACCCAGACATTTGATTGCTTCTGATTGCAACACTCTATGGAGATCTACCAACATCTACAGGAAAGGAAACCAGAGGGAATGTATTTACAGTACCAGGATGATGTCTCCTGGGTTTTATGCATTAGAGTATGTGCAACCACTTTCCACATAGCTTGTAGATAACTGAAGAGCTGGGATTCTTCTGAAGACTGTGGGAAAGTCAGACGGAGGTAGGGAGAATTTGGATGCTGGAACAGCATAAAGAAAAGCCATCACAGAGAACTTTTCTTTTCACATTTGTCCTGAAACTCACAGTGGGATCACACATTGCAAAAATCCCTGTCTTATTTCTATCATGAACCAGGGATCATGAATGCTCTGTGAAGGAGCAATTAATGAAGAGCATTTCTCTCTTACCTTACTCATCCATCCGTTAAAAGCAGAATTAAAGAATTGCTTCCCCTGCCTCCACCATGCTGCTCCTTAGCCTGCAAAGTGCTCTGTGAATCACTGACAATGATGCCAAAGCCAAGAAACCACAGCAGTATTATTTTTCAGAATCTTAGCTTGTCAAAGTTGATTTCAAAATCAAGTTGTCTTTGATATTAGACATGAGACCTCTGAAGAGCTGAAACCAGCAAAATAGGGTTTCTCTTCAAATGAGCAAATGAAGAGGATTTTCTTCTTTCCTCATCAATCAAGAATTCACTAGACTACTATAAGTCAATTTTAACATCAGATGCAAGCCTAGTATTAAATCTATTGTTAAGCTACACATTTTTCCAGGGTAAGGATTGCTGGCAATAATCATCATATACGCATACAATTAAAGAAAAACCCTAAGTTAACAGTAGCAGGCTGTACTGGAACTGAGCAGAGTGACTATCAAGGTAAAGGGTTCTTATAAACAACTAATACCACAAACAAAAAGCCTCTTAAGGATTTAGCATCTAAATTCTCAAGAATTAAGCCTGCATGTCATCTTTTCAAGATCTGGAAAGGAAGGGAAATAATTTAAATTCCTTAATGGTTAATTATAGTGGTGCACAATTAATTAAATAACAACAACAAAAAAAATTCAAACGAAGCCAAGGAAATTGGTCATTTTTACAATTTCCTATAATAAAACAGGTTTAGCAAAAATAGTCAGATTGGAAACCAAACATATTTTACACTGCCTTGAAGAGTTTCTACAAAGGAAATTCAGTAGCATACCCTGAAGATGCCTGCCATAAGCCATAGGAGTTTTGCTTTTGTCTAAAGAAGGATCTTGCCTATATAAACAGGCTCTTCACTTCAATAATACAAGTGACCTATAAATTAGCATTAAAAAGAAATTAAGTGATATTCACTCACCCACTGCAAAGGAGTCATAGATGCACAGAATAACCAGGTTGGTAGGGACCTCAGAAGGCCTCTAGTCCTCCTGCTATGTGCAAGTGCAGCTCTTGGATCTGACCAGGACATTCCCGGCTTTGTCCAAACAGGAATTAAACATTCCAGGGGTAGTGTTCTTCCACCATCTCTGGGCACCCTGCACCCATGTTCAACTGGCTCATGGTGAAGAAACTTCTCCCTGTATCAAGCCATAACCTTTCCTCTTTTAATTTATGACAAGTACCTCATTTTCCTGCCACATACCTCTGTGAAGTGCCTGAATCTGTCTTCTCAAAAACCTGCTCAGAGGTACAAGGATGCTGCTGCCATGTCCGCACAAAGCTACCTCCCCTGAAGAAGCCCAGCTCCATCACCCTTTCTCTCATGGCAAGTATCCTAGCCCTATTCAGCCTGGGGGCTCCCTGCTCGGTTTCTTCCAGCTTGTCAATGTCCCTCCCACACTCTGGGCTCCAAAACTGGATGCAGTATTCCAAGAGGGGCCTAGCAAGTGCCAAACAGAAGCAAACAGCCACTTCAATCGCTACCAGCTCCAGAAGATCATGAAGGGGTAGCCTCTTCAGCTGCCAGGATGCTGCAGTCTTGTGCCCAGCCTGTTTTCCCACAGCTTCCCCCAGTCCTTTCCAGCAGAGCCGCTGCCCTAGCAGTCANCTTCATGGAGTGCATGCAAAAATGTTCATACCTTCCCCCATGCAGCTGCCCTTTTAAGTGACACTTTCATCCCATAAATGGCTTTTTCATTAAAAAACTGTTTTCTTGGAATGTTTGCAGAGAATGAATGCACAGAATTTTTCATCCATGGACAAAATGCTCCTAGACTGGTAGATTTTCCAAACAAAAGATAATGCAGTTTTTTATAACTNCCAAGAGGGGCCTAGCAAGTGCCAAACAGAAGCAAACAGCCACTTCAATCGCTACCAGCTCCAGAAGATCATGAAGGGGTAGCCTCTTCAGCTGCCAGGATGCTGCAGTCTTGTGCCCAGCCTGTTTTCCCACAGCTTCCCCCAGTCCTTTCCAGCAGAGCCGCTGCCCTAGCAGTCAGTTCCACCCTGTCCCAGGTACAGGAAGTACATTTATGCCATTTATAAAATAAAAGGCAGTAATAGCCAGGGATTTCTTCATTTTAAGCTGTGGTACGTTACTGTTCTTCACATTCTGACAAGGCTGTCTCAAGGACAGCCACAGCCCTTTCACCCAAGACAGAGATTAACATAGCTGGGAGAAGTTTCAGTTATCAATTTTAATGTCGTGTTACAGGTGCCATAGTATCTGTTGTACTCATTGTGATCTAAGGGCCCAAGTGAGGCAAGTGTCTCTTCTTTGAATGATAATATTGGAAGGAGAAGAGGAGGAGGAGGAGGAGGAGGAGGAGGAAGAGGAGGAGGAAGAGGAAGAGGAGGAGGGAAAGTCTCGATCTTCATGCAGTGCATGCAAAAATGTTCATACCTTCCCCCATGCAGCTGCCCTTTTAAGTGACACTTTCATCCCATAAATGGCTTTTTCATTAAAAAACTGTTTTCTTGGAATGTTTGCAGAGAATGAATGCACAGAATTTTTCATCCATGGACAAAATGCTCCTAGACTGGTAGATTTTCCAAACAAAAGATAATGCAGTTTTTTATAACTTGTCATGAAATGCCACTTCCCAGATAAACCAAAACATTTTAGAAGCTAGAAAATTCTGCTGTATCAACCTACTATTTAAACTCCATACCTGGAAAAGATTCCACCTTCCTTTCTAGAGGACCAATGTTTGCCTTAAAAAGAAATAATTTTAAAATGCAGTTACTAGCAGAACAAGCACAATGAGGTTACATAGCTGTGCTAACTGGTCTCCACCACCAGTTGCATAATGGCATCTCAGACTGGTGTTACAGTCAGATCTTTTACCTATTTTAAAATTTCAATACTGAAAGTAGAAATTAATTCAGGTTTAAGACAATTAAGAGCTCAGTCCTGCATTTCCTGACATTATCCCTGCATCAATAGTATTGTTGTTCTGATTATTTTCACCCCTGTGCCAAGTGCTACTTGTAACATGGCTTAAACAGATCTCATGACAAGGGAACTGGGTTCATGTATACAGCACAGGAGGTTGGCTGCCAGGCAACTGGGGAGGAAAAAAATTCTAGAAGGTGGTAGTCTGACAGGGTCATAGAGTTTGGGTGGGTTCTTCCACCCCCATTAAATCAATTTAGCTCTCATTCCACTGAATGACTAACTGAGCCAGAATGAAGAGCATCCCATCTGTCCTGCCTGCAGTCCCTAAATGCTGCCCAGGAGGAGATGTAGAGATAGCAGTGAAGAATTCCTCTCCAAGTCCACTGACTGTAACCACAGTAAAGTTATCCTGCATTCACATACATCTAGGGCCAGGCACCAGCCATACACCTTTTGAATCTTCATGGTTACCCTACCAACACTGTGACAAGGATTCTTCTGGCCTATACTTGAGCTTGTCCACATATCAGGCAACTTGTCTAACACATTTGCATAGGTTTCTTCTAGTCTGAGAATACATTTGCTCACTTTAATAAATTGATTCCCAATACATTACATAAAGTATATGGGTAAAACACTCTTCCAGCAGAAGAAAAAGAACTAAAAAGAAAGGAAGGCTAAAGGCTGAGAAATTTGAATGGCAAAGGCTGCTTGCAGGCTCATTCAACAACTATTCTACAATATTTGATTAATAAAACCATTCTGTTTTAGAGCTTGGTGCAACATTCTACACTTAAGTGGTTGTATTGAAATACTCTCATAAAGTAGTTAAACTGAATTCTCTGGAAATGCTTGCTGGAGAGGATGTCTGTTGGATTTAATCTATTCCTATCCAAATAATGGCATGACTGTAGTGGCACCCAAAGGTCCCAGTTTGGCTATAGGCACCACCATTCTAGGAACTGCATCAATGTTCACAGGAACTGAAGTCCCTGTTGAAGGATCTTAGAATCAGCACAGGAAGAGTAGATGTCTACACATATATTTGGAAATAGAAACACTCCTGCAGGACACAGGGCACTCGGACACTCAGTGAGTCAGATAGCTTCCCCAATACATTTCACCAGAAGAACTTTATCTCTGATGTTCCTCAAAAGTCATACCACATTCTGAAGGTCATATAAACAAACTTGCATATTACTCAATTTCCAGGCCCCTGCTGCAGTTACTCCAAACAAATCCTTCACCATCAGGAAAGATTTGATCAATGAACTACCTTCAACTCCTTTTAAGTTACATTTTTGCAGTGGAAACCTCAGCTCTCTGGCTGAGAGAGAGACACCCTATAGGCAGCTTGTTTCCAGACTCCTTGCTCAAGCAAATCACATGAAGTTTATTTGCCTGAGTCACTTCCCTAAATTTATGCCTTGCAAACTATTCTATGGAGAAGGTAGTGCAGGAGTGCCCTGCCTATTCTGCTGTATGATGTGACACATCCAGAAGCATTAGGGAACGCACATGGTCCTACAGCTTCTCCTAGAATCAGCACCACTTTTACCAACTGAAAACGCCACCTTAGATACAAAAATCTAAGAGATGTTTTGCTAGAAGGCAAAAGAAGCCACAAAACACCCAACAAACTTTTATGGCTGGCAAATTTCTCCTTAAATCAAGAATTCTCACAGGAAATGTATATAGGAAAAAAGCAGCAGATTCATTAGAAGTTGATGGGGTTTAGCCTACACACATCTAGCGGGCATGATGAAGTCAAGCTCTGGTCACAGGGGACAGAAAAACACAACTTGTTCATTATTGCCATACAACTATAAAGGAAGTATTCTTATCAGCTGGCAAAGTTTCTAAGGAATATAAATCTATGGAAAAGCCATCCCTAATTGAACCAAGTCTCAGCAATGAGGAGAGAGCATATTAATGAGGCAAGGCAAGGAGGCACGATGAGGAGATAACAATACCCTTAGGAGTTACACTGGTATTAAATGTGACTTTATTACCGTCTTATTCTCCTATGAGCCTTTACAGCAAGAATAACTCTGTTTATACAGATGTTCTTTCCACCATCAGCTATTCTAGATTAAACACATATAGAGAACCTTGATATTTTAAGATTACAGGCCAGTAGATCAGATTAGATTTGTTATTTTGCTGTAGTATGCCACTAGGCTTTACAAGGCAGATATATTCTTTCAGTGAAACTGAGATGGATTAATTGAAATGAGATACCACACCTTTAATAATGCAGACTGATGTAGCTCTCTCACAGGGTTTTTTATTCAGTGGCTTTATTTTAATTCCTCTGAGTGCTACTAATGAGGTGCATTTTATCATTAAGAGGGCATTTTTCACTTAAGTAGTACATGCTAAGCTAAACTAAAATAATAGACTAGTTTGCTGGTACACGAGGGATGCACAGGTGATATTTATGCAAAATAAGACCAGCCTGAACTCTAGTTTCCTACCCAAAGGGACTCACAATCAAAATTCCACAGAATTCCAAAATCCCACCTTCTGCAATACAAATAAACCAAATCTATCCCCACTCAAAATACTCTCTTACAAAACACAGATTGTTAAATATATAAGCAGCCTTGGCAGTAAGTCAGAGCTCTGGCCTTTTTCTCTGTTCGGGTGAACACCTCAGTGCTACTGGGTCAGAGCTCCAGAGAGTGACAAGAGGATTAGTACAAGAATCCACCAAAACTTCAGTGCAATTTAGACCACCCTACACTGCAGCATCCAGATTAAAGTAATGCTGTCAGAGAAAAAGGAAGGCTTCTGGCACCCAAAAGACCAGCTCTGGTGAAAGGTGACAGACCCAAGGAGCAAAGACAAGACCCCTAGGACCTCTGGAGCAGTGGAACAGAAGTTCCTTGATCCTTGCAGATCTGAACATTCATCACTTAATGTCTTGGCTGCCCATCCACAAGAAGAGGAGAAGCCTCCCATTCCAGTCCCACCAGAGAAATGTACTGCAGACCACAGGGTGGATTTCTGTCAGCCCTACAACAATGGTGACAGCACACACACAAGGATTTAAACCAGATGAGAATCCAACAAGCAAGTCAAACAACTTAATGGTTAGAAATAAAAATGCACAATAAGCTCAGAGTGTTTTCAGACTGTCCATTTCTACTTTACTTTCCTTGCATGGCACTATTTTACAGCCTAAGACAGGTTTTAAGCTGTCTAACATTCTCACTAGCTTGCCTGCTCCATGCTACAGGTTCAATAGCCCTGCTTGCAACCATAACAATTTCTTTTATTTTCATTTGAGAGAGATGTAATTTTAAATGGTCAGAAGAGAGCTGGAAGACACAACGCACCAGACATTTGCTAACGACTCTAGGCCAGAGAATAAACTGGTGAGAGAAAAGTACAGAGCCATCTGAAGCAGATGGACCTAGTAGCCAGACACAGCATGACTCCCATTTCTGGTTTTCAGGCAAATCAATAGGGCTTGGCACATTGAATGTTGATACCTGCGTAATTTCTTATTTTTTATTTATTTTTAAGATTGACATTGCTTTTCAATAACTTTGCACTAGTATATCAAATTCTGCATAATTCAGTCAGTTCAAATCATCCAGATTTAGAAGAGTGAATGCTGACCAGATTTTTGGAAGAGGTAATAGCCCTCATGCTCCAGAGCTTAAGCCAAACTGGAATTAAAAGGAAATACAATGTGTTAGGCAAATTAAACCACATTTGCTTCACTGGCAGCTTCTTCCTTCTTTCTCTTAGTGGGAGCATCAGCTCTGGGCACTGCTGGAAAGGCAGATTCTTCCCTCTCACACTACAGCCACGGCAATGCTCCAGGCTCCTGACACACCCCCCTCAGGCAAGGGGACAGTTGCAAAATCAACAGTACATTACAGTTCTGTCATTCATGCATCAAGCAGATTAAAAAGTGGAGGAAGCACGAGAAGTTATTGACAGCTTCCTCTGTACACATGGAACACTTGGACTTGCATGGAGGACACAGAAGTTAAAGAGTCCTCCTGCTCTGCTCACCAAGTCGTGGGTAGAACAAGAGACAAGCATAAGACCTCCTGCCACAGTGAACTGTGGAATAAACTGTGCAAGAGAGAAGTTTCTGCCTGACCCGAAAGGTTCTGTTCTAATACAGGAAGACTTACAGTCCCTAATTATTATCACACCTGGAGTCGCTGATGACAACTTCGTTATCTATGGAGAGCTGCTCCACCACTGAGTTCTTGGCTTCACTAGCAGTCAGCAGGACTCACGGTCACAAGATATTTTTATACCATATGTATGATGGAGTCATGTGCCTGTCCCTTGGTCCTCTATCATGAAGAAGGCTGTACAGAAACTGCCGTATTCATCTTCCCAAAACAAATCGTGTTTATGTGCACTTCACTTTACCAAGCTGCATGTTCACCTTTCCTTGGCACAAAAGCCCTTCTTTTCACATTCATCATTGTTCCTCTGCCACTGGTCCTACACCAGCCAGATTCACATCATGTCAGGGCCAAATTCCCTGAAGACTGACACAGCATTACTTTTCCAGTTGATACAGTGAAACATTACAGTCCAAAATTCCCAGGGCTTCACAGAATCTTAAAGTCACAACAATTTTTACAACCTTCTGCCTAATCATTTTCAGAAAACAGAATCCACTGAGGCTTTCTAATAGCTGCAGATTAAATTCAAAGCCCACAGCTGAAGGGAGCAGCTACCCTGGTATCTGGGTTTATGCCACCTTCACGCATGTTCTGTACCGGAAATCAGACGGAGAGCTATTTTAAGCGTTTGGCACATGCCAAAATATTTAACTATTAAATTTGACCCACCACCTGCCCATCTTTCCGTTTTACGGCGCGAGCAAAGAGCAAACACATCTATTTTTTCTGCCCTGCTTGAAGAGTGAGACTAAATCCTTGGTCGGATGAGGGACGGGAACAGGGGCAGCGGGGCTGTCTCCGGCCTCGCAGCGGTGACGGCCCGCCCCTCCGCGCACTGCGGAGCGCTACCTGCGCGGCCGCGGCCGCCACCCGAGGCCCGGGGAGCCGGCGGGGCGCGGGGCCGGACGTTTCCCGGCAGGGCGGGGGCCCCTCGCCGCCCCCGGGAGCCCCGCGGGGGACGGAGAAGCATCCGCGTCCGCGCCGTAGCTCCGCGCACCTGCCCGGCTCATGTTTACAGCCGTCCCGTTCATCCCAACGCCGGGGGCGGGGAGGGGAAATGCGATTAACAGATTAAGTTTGGAAGAGACGGAAGGGGGGCGGGGGCCCATCCAAAGGCGCGCACCCTGCGCGGGGGCTGAGTGGCCGCTAGGTCGGCCCCGGTTGCTTTCCCCGCAGCGAGGAAAGCTGGGGAGAGCGGCGGGGGGGGNAGTTCAAATCATCCAGATTTAGAAGAGTGAATGCTGACCAGATTTTTGGAAGAGGTAATAGCCCTCATGCTCCAGAGCTTAAGCCAAACTGGAATTAAAAGGAAATACAATGTGTTAGGCAAATTAAACCACATTTGCTTCACTGGCAGCTTCTTCCTTCTTTCTCTTAGTGGGAGCATCAGCTCTGGGCACTGCTGGAAAGGCAGATTCTTCCCTCTCACACCACAGCCACGGCAATGCTCCAGGCTCCTGACACACTCCCCTCAGGCAAGGGGACAGTTGCAAAATCAACAGTACATTACAGTTCTGTCATTCATGCATCAAGCAGATTAAAAAGTGGAGGAAGCACGAGAAGTTAGTGACAGCTTCCTCTGTACACATGGAACTCTTGGACTTGCATGGAGGACACAGAAGTTAGAGTCCTCCTGCTCTGCTCACCAAGTCGTGGGTAGAACAAGAGACAAGCATAAGACCTCCTGCCACAGTGAACTGTGGAATAAACTGTGCAAGAGAGAAGTTTCTGCCTGACCCACAAGGTTCTGTTCTAATACAGGAAGACTTACAGTCCCTAATTATTATCACACCTGGAGTCGCTGATGACAACTTCGTTATCTATGGAGAGCTGCTCCACCACTGAGTTCTTGGCTTCACTAGCAGTCAGCAGGACTCACGGTCACAAGATATTTTTATACCATATGTATGATGGAGTCATGTGCCTGTCCCTTGGTCCTCTATCATGAAGAAGGCTGTACAGAAACTGCCGTATTCATCTTCCCAAAACAAATCGTGTTTATGTGCACTTCACTTTACCAAGCTGCATGTTCACCTTTCCTTGGCACAAAAGCCCTTCTTTTCACATTCATCATTGTTCCTCTGCCACTGGTCCTACACCAGCCAGATTCACATCATGTCAGGGCCAAATTCCCTGAAGACTGACACAGCATTACTTTTCCAGTTGATACAGTGAAACATTACAGTCCAAAATTCCCAGGGCTTCACAGAATCTTAAAGTCACAACAATTTTTACAACCTTCTGCCTAATCATTTTCAGAAAACAGAATCCACTGAGGCTTTCTAATAGCTGCAGATTAAATTCAAAGCCCACAGCTGAAGGGAGCAGCTACCCTGGTATCTGGGTTTATGCCACCTTCACGCATGTTCTGTACCGGAAATCAGACGGAGAGCTATTTTAAGCGTTTGGCACATGCCAAAATATTTAACTATTAAATTTGACCCACCACCTGCCCATCTTTCCGTTTTACGGCGCGAGCAAAGAGCAAACACATCTATTTTTTCTGCCCTGCTTGAAGAGTGAGACTAAATCCTTGGTCGGATGAGGGACGGGAACAGGGGCAGCGGGGCTGTCTCCGGCCTCGCAGCGGTGACGGCCCGCCCCTCCGCGCACTGCGGAGCGCTACCTGCGCGGCCGCGGCCGCCACCCGAGGCCCGGGGAGCCGGCGGGGCGNGGAGGCCGGGATAGAGCTCATCGTGGAATAAAACGCCTACAGTCCCCGGGGGGACAGCGACCAGGGGGGAGGGAAGGACACCGGGTCGTCCCGCGGGGTGTCCCCCATGGGGTCGGGCGCCCGCACCCCTGCCATCCCGCGGGCTTACCTCGATCCACTTCTGAGCCTCGGTGAAGGCCAGCTCAGGCTGGGGGGGCTCGGGAGGAGGCTGAACCTCTCCCAGCTCCAGCCCAGGACTGGCCATCTGCAGGGCCCCGGCGCGCCGCGGCTGCGGCGGGGGAGAAGCCAGGCACCGAGTCGCCAGCCCGGGGTGGACCGCGGCCGCAGCGAGGGGACGCCGGAGGCCGCTCCCTGTCTCTCCCTGCCTCTCCCTGCCTCTCCCTGCTCGCAGCCGCCGGGGCGGGAGCCGGGGGCGGCGGCGCTCCGCAGCCCGGCTGGCTGCAGCTCGCCTGCGGTAACCTCTCTCCGCCGGTGCCCCGTCCGTCCGCCCGCCCTGCCGGCTCGGTCCTCCCTCGCCTGCCGCCCCGCCCGCCCCGCCGGCGGAGCGGAGCTGCGCTGCGCTGTCCTGAGCTGCCAGCTAAAAATAAAACAGACGGGCGAAGCCGCTTTGCCTTCAGCCCATGCAAATGCCCGCGCCGCCGCCTCCCCGCCGCGAGCATCGCATCGCGGGCGGCGCTGCGACCGGGGGAAAGGGTGGGCGGGGGACTCGGGCACCCCGCGTGGGGGACGGGGACGATGATGGCAAGGCACTCCCTGCTTGGGGAAGAGCCGCCCTCCTCACCCCGCAGCTCTCGGGGACGGGAGGACTCGATGGCAAGGCACCCCCTGCTTTGGGGGGCAGCCAGTCCCCCACCCTCAGCTCCCGGAGGGCTCCGAGCCGCTATGGTGAATTGCTATTTGCGGCTGCTGCCTAAACACCTCATTAATCGATGTTGCTACGCGGAGCACCCGCGAATCTCCAGTCCCCGCGGCGGGAAAGCGCGCTGCTCCTCACCCGACCCTCACCCACCTGCCTGAGGGCCGGGGGCTTCTGCACCAGGAGTGGAGCACGGCAGGTGCCTCTGACGGCACTGCGGAACATCTCGGGCTACTGAGGAGCGAGACTGGCCTTGCAAAAACGCGTGAGGGTCGGCACAGGGCCCGACTACGTTACTCTTCCGTGAAAAGTGGAGCAGGCATCAAGATGTGCTTAAAAGTATATACCATGGGTGACTAGTTCTTATTTTTCTCTTTATGCACAGGAAGAAATCCAACTCTGTCCTGCAGAGACTTGCATGCCTAACTTATATGGTGTGAGTAGTCCTAGCTCAAGCAGATGCTTTTTAGACTAAGGTTAAGCATAGAAGTTTCTAGAAACAGAGGGAAATTTCTTTCACCAGGGCTTTAAAAAGACAAATCCTAAAAATCTCCTCTCACAAGTGTTCAAAAATGAGCCAAACTTACTTGCTTATATTTATGCAAGCATAGGAACGTATCTGTGTGCTGGAAATGCAGGTGTGCGAACCTTAACCCCTCCTACTAAAGGTTTTTTTGAAAGGGGTCCTAACTGGCCGCTTCTTCAGCTTGTGATAGTTGTCAACAAGTTTTGACAAGAAGCAAACTGTAGGATCTACTTTTCAACATGCCCTTAGTTTGGGCCTCAATTCTCCTCAGTTCAATAGCTGGGATTTTGAATCTTGTTTATTGTTATAGTGAACGAAAAATTACCAACTCTTAAAATATAAATATATCACAAGAGTACATATATTTAACTCTATTTCCATTCTAGGAATTTGTCTTTATTGTTCTCTACTTTTGTTTTGGTCTTTGTTTATTGCTTCAAATTTGCTGGAGTAGCGAAGGGCCTAAAAACAGGATATACGGTTTATAAGGATTTTTCTGAGAACTGGAGCTAGACAAAAGCTAGATGAATGGGTAGTCTAATCTCAAACATTTAAAGATAAATAATAAGTGTATTTTGGAATACTTATGCTAACACAAACTATTTTCTGATTCTTGTAATATTTAAATAACATTGATGTTTATCAGACAACAATTAGATTCATTCTCCTGGGGCAGTGAAAGACTAACAATTTAAAATAATTATCCTACCTCTTTTTTTTTTATTACTACGCAATATCAAATGCATGATTTTCCTGTCTGGTGATCTCAACGTCGCCTCTTGGAGAACTAGAAGAGCTGGATTGGGCTGGGGTAAGCATCCTACCACACAGAGCAGCATTCAAGACAAAGACCACCACCCTAGACCTTGTCTAGAAGTGAGAGGTGGACATTCATTTCCCATTTATGAAGTCAATTTTCATGGATCATTAAAGAAAATGTGCTATGATATACACTTCTATTTATATGCTTGCAGTCAAGCATACACAACTTTTTACATTTATTAGATCCTCACAATGGCATTTGGATATAGAGTTAGTGCAGACTTTAAAGAGCCCTGTTATGTATTTAGGAATGTAAAAGACACTCTGACTGGCAGTAGGAATCTGGCCACTTCTTTTCTAATCCTAATCCTAAACCAGCTTCCCATTTGGTCAAGTACAAGGCAGCATCCCTACCTCCCTGTTCCCATGGAAACACACTTCTAGCATCAGCCTAGCTTGCTTTTTTTTTTTTAAATCACCATCTGCCTGAGGAGTTGCAGGGCTTGCTCTAAGCCCCTTGAATACCAGTCACAGGTTTTTCAATCATTTTCCTTTCCATATTACAACCACCCTGGCAACTGCAGGAGACAAAATATGAAAACTAGCATGTTAGAAACTCCAGCAAGATTTTCCCAAGGTCACTCTGTTGCTCCTAACCAGAAACATTGCTAGAAACTTAGTGGTGGAATTTGTAGCAGCAACAAAATAGAAGATTTTTTTTCTTGGAGTTCTTTCCAAAATTCTCTTGTTTAAAAACAAGTGCTTCAGTTTAACTTCTTATTTTTTCTTTCCAGAAAAAACTCAAGCCAGCACTTCAACAATCCTTATCAACACACTCATATCTGTATTTATTAGACAGGGGAAAGAAAACCTATGGAGGTGCAGGTATCAGTGCCAAGCTGCGTATCTCTGTCCAGGTGCAGTCGCCCTTCCCAAATGCAGACTGTGCCTATGCATAAATAAAGTAACTGTGGAAAAATGTATAATAGAGTGGTTATAGGAGAAAGCAGAAGCAGAGAAAGAGGGTCTTCTCTGGTTTGCAGGGATCTTTCTGCTGCTATGCACAAATGGAAAAACAGAGGCTTTTAGGAAGGGTTCAGCTTGTATTAGTGGGTTTGATCTTCTACCTTGTTTAGTTTTCTCTGCTGGGAAGAGGAACTCTCCTGTTTCTTTTTGTCTTCAACCTAACATCTAAAATTGTTAAGCCTCTTGAGTAGCAGGAGCAGAGGTTTAATAAGGCCTGACTGCTGTTAGAGCAGGCCTGATCTTATCCCATGGCAGCAATGAACAGCTTGCTTCAAGGAAGCTGTGTCCTGAACAGCTTCTGCCACTAGGATCTGTCTCCCTATGAGGAGATCTGGTGTTCAAGACCAAGTTCTCAGCAAAACTACTCCTAGATGGCGTCTTTGTGCTCTTGCTATTTTTTCTGGTTGTATTAGCCTAGCAATAAACCTTTTTCTTCAAAGCCAGTCTGTCACAAATGTTCCCAGTAACATACATAGCCTCCATCTGAAAAGCATTTCTTTTACCAAAAAGCATGGCACAGAGAACAAATAGGTGAAACACCCAAAGACTATGTGTTTCTATTCTATTTTACCTTGCTCAATAATCTTTTCTTTGTGACCTTTTACAAATGTGCAAGGCCCGCAAGGCCCCTGGGCTTTTAAGAAGGGAAGTTATCCTGTTGGCATCAGGGCTTTTCTGCCTCCTTATCTCCTTCACAATCTGCCACTCTGAGCTGAAATTCTCCGAGCACTTCTTTTTTCTCCAGACCATAATGGTGATACTTTGAGAGGTTGCCCAATCCTGGGCCAGATCGCAGAGAAATCTGAGCTGAAGCATAAGCATACTGTTCTGGCTAAGTATCTTCCCTGTTGTGTGCTCAAGGACTTCTATACATTTCCTTGGTTTGCTTGTCTTTTTTGTGTCTTTAACAAATCACTGAATATCATGCAGAGAACCTGAGGTTCTATGGTATTTATTGTAAAAATTCTGCTTGGAACTCCTCCATTTTCCAAAGCATAAGCCGGGGTAGGCACACCCAGCACAGCTCTGTTTAACCCCCAGACCATTTCAGAGCTGCAGCGTGTGAGCTGCCACGGGCCTTACACTGCTGAAGGAGCAGCATGGCTGCCTGGTGGTGCTGCAGGAGTTGGACAGTTCTGGCATAAAGATATTGCTGTTGGTACTTCTCCACTGGTATTAATCCTGCCAGAGAGTATTTGGAGATTTTTTTACTGACTTTGCTGACTTGACTTTACTGCCTTTACTGACAAAGGCAGGTTGTGCATTTTCACAGCCTATCCTGTGTGGAAGGGTGAGTTGAGAGGTGAGCTGAGTGAGCAGATGAGAAGAGCCCTTAAAGCAGCATCTATCTAGGCAGAGGAGGGTGGTGGAGGAGATGGTTACCAGGAGCTTAGAATTCTCTTCCTTGCTAAAACTAGATTCAAAGACACTTCTACTCTCAGTGACATGCAAGCTATCTTGGAGAGAAGGCTGGTAACAAAATCCACATGGAAGCAAGACATAGAAAATCCCAACTTTTGAAAAATGACTCTTTAAATGAGTTTTATTTATTTTAAATTCTCATGAAAAATCAATGAATCTCTGACCATGAGAGCATGTTGATTTTTTTCAATCATTCAGACAAATGTTGTGACTTCACATTTTATTTAATCAGGGCATCTGCTGTATATTTGCAGTGTTCAGCATTTGGCTGACAGCATCTGTTTGTTTATCCTGGCCATGCTGTCTTCTATCACAGTCACTTTCTCTCTGGTACCACTCATTCAGCAACATATTGTCAGGCTTGGAATTGATGTTCTGTGTCATTCTGGGAATTACAGGAGTAGATGGATTGTCTGAATTTGTTCTTTCCTGGGAGAAAAGCAGGATTATCCCTTCTCAAACTGTCCTGGAAGAGTGTGAAGCCCTTTTGTGAAGCAATTTTTCTCTATTTTGGACTTTCATATTGATTTTTGAAAGCTAGTACAGCCAATTGTCACCTGGTAACTGAGCACCATTTGATATTTTCCTACTTTTCTGTCTTTGCATTTAATTAAATTTTTAATTTGTTGACAATCCAGGATTGGATATACCACGTGTTGCTATTTAAATAGCTATAAGCCTAATGAATCAGAGTGCAGGTGATTCAAAATGAGAGCTCACATGTAAATATTCAATGTCATTTACAAGGCATAATTTTGAGGGGGTTCACCATCCTCTCTGTTCCCTGCCTAACAAATCCCTAATCAATATCTTCTTGTTTAAATGCTACTGTGCCTTTAGTTGTGAGGTTTTCCTGCCTGGCCTTCCTTTCTGACTTTGAGACTTGTTTCTGCCTCTCCTGGAGGCCTCCAGATCCCAGGCTGATAGTTCTGCTAACGGCACAGAGCCTGGCTTAGCTTCTCCTTTCATCCACAGCCATGGTCAATTCTCCTACTCACCCAAACAACCATTTCCTTCCTTCTTTTTATTGTTCTCATCAAGACCTGCCTTTCCTCTGGTGTAGGAAATTCCTATATCCAGCCTCCTCTTCAACAAGCATTTTTTTTTTCTCCACCAGCCTGCTTTATTTTGTCCCAGCTTGCCATAATCTTGTGTCTTTCACCTCCAGTATGTACCTCGGGTACTTCTCACTTCCTCTTGTTCATATGTAGTATGTGGATGGAAAACCCACATATAAACCATGAAAACCACTGGGGAAGAAAAGCAGAGAAAGGCCAGTGAAAGGAGAAAGATCACAAATAAGGGATAACAAGTTACACAAGGTTAAAAAGACATAAATTGGATTGACAAGTGAGCAGTAATATAAAAAAGAAGTGGAGGAGTGGTGAAAGGGAAGTGAAGCAATTAGAAATAAATAGGTACCAAGGTAAAGGAAAGAATACATCTGAGCACAGAACCAGTGAACTTGTCAGGCCAGAATATCCCTCCATTCTGCATTCATAGCTACCAAACATCACAAGGTCCAGGTCCATGTATGTTCTTTCCAGATCCTCTCACAAAATGTATGCCAGGTTACAGGAGGAAAATGTCCACATGCCCAGACCAGCAACTGAACGGGTACTCTGCAGGAATGTGTGGCTCTTCCATCCTGCTCACTGCTCCCAGAGCTGCATAACTACCCTCTTGACAGGTCAAGCCTGGAAAAGGATGTGGCAGGACAATGGGTCTTTCACCAGCTGTTATCAAGGATCTTTTTAGCCCGTTAAAACAAAAGTGCATTGATGGGGAGCGGATGCTCGTAGGTTTGTGTACCTGCCAGTATGACATCCTGTTTCTTTAATGTAAAGACAACAAACAGTCTTCACTCCTCTGCTGAACTGGAAGTGGCACAGAAACTCAAAACAATATTTCTCCTCCAGTGTTCCTTTAAGTTTGACTGCTTTTTAGCTCCTTTCTTAAAATCTACTTCATTCAAGACTGGAAGTGGAGCTTGATTTTTAAGGCATAGATGGGACTTAGTTGCTTGACCCCATTAATTTTTGAGATTTGAGCATCTAACTCTTTTAACATCTTATCAAAATCCCTATTCAGTTTCTTGGACATGGTCCTTCAACACAGCCCCAGATCACAGAATATCCTGAGTTGAAAGGGACCCACAAGGAGCATCAAGGGAATGGACCAATAAGGATACATTCCATGAGTACTATATTTCAAGAAGAAAAAATACTCAGTAAATATGGCCCTTTTAAAAAAACAATGATTAATGAAAAAATATAGCTTGGATTAACTACAACTAATGACAGTTCTGCAGCCTGTGGATTGTCTCCCCTTTCTTCTGGCTAGATTGGGAACTCCTGTGATAGACTCCCATGAGAAGCCAAAAAGTGCCTGGGAATAAGAGTCAACAGGTATCAGCAACCATTTCAGCAATGTGGATTATCAGAAAGTATTTTCTGTTCCCTGAGTGATCATTTGAGATTTTCTTGACCTTTGAGCTTCTTTTGGAGGTCCATAGAAGAGCACTGGGGCCTCCAAACTGGAGGAAAAACTCCAGGCACTTCTTCTGGCAGGACAGAAAAACATAATTAAAGAAGTAATAATAAAAGAAAGTTACCAAAATTACTTTAAAGGAGTTCCCCCCCTCCCCAATTTTGCCATTTTAAGGGCCATGCTCATAATAGTTTTTGGCTGTACACGCAGTAGCAGTGATTACTTGGCAATCTTGTTAGCTCTGCTTTCATTTGGGTGGGCAGCCCTCATATAATACCTCATTTAGCAGCAGAGACAGTGATTCAACAGTGTAGTATCTTTCTCTTTCCTGACAGTTTGTCAACATGGACTATAGCCCAACAGGCAGACCTACACCATCACAGCCAGTCTTAAAGCAGGCTGGAAAAGAGCAAACTCTGCCCCAAAATGTGCTCCATGGTACTTGGGCTTGAGCACGCAAGCTCAGTTTGTTAAGCCAGAGTCAGCGGTACAGTAATGGGGCTACTGGACTGGAGGTGGCTCACATCTGAGCTCTGAGAGGTGTGGAAGGCTGCGATGGATCCACACTCCTGCAGGATAGGGTCTTTGAATTCAGAAGGGTTTCTGTGGATTTCAGTGAGGTTCAGTATGATCCCCAAGAGGTCCAGAAGACAGCAGAGGAAGTTATTCCCTTGGAGCACTGAAAGGTATTAGGAAGATCCAACAGATATTAACAGTACTGCTCATTTCTTTAATAGTACGTGTTGGACATTTTTATCAAGAAGCATTCTGTATCTGCAGTCAGACTTAGATTTACATTTTTCAGCATCAGTACCTCTGATGAATGAGTTTTTAGCTGGTATGTGTGTATAAGTGGTGAAATTATCTCACAGCTCACAGTAGTAATTTAGGCAGGGTTACAAATTATACTCCATCCTTTGAAATGGTGGATAGAACAAAATAAAGAAAACATAATAGAGTTTAGACTGATGGCTGATTTTGACGCCCTGAGTCTTATGAATATGTGACCACCCATGTCTGTGATGGTACGTCAGATGCCACCTGTCCCAGAAATGGTACCTGTGGTACAAAAGCACCTTCACAGGCTTTGATGAGTGTCTTGTTCTGCAAGGATTGTCATGACAGAGGAGATCACTGAGCAAGAGAGCCTGCTTAGAGAGGAAAAACTCACCTATATCCTACACTGCACTGCTTTTTCTTGCTTCTTTCTTGAACACAATCCTCTGCTAAATATTGTTCTTTAAATGTTCAAAGGAGAAAAAAAACCACCCCATATATTCCTGTGTCATGGAACTAAGTCATAATGTTGCTAAATAAGATATGTTGTTGTTCTACAACATCGGGGCACGTCTTTTATGGCTCTTCATGTTTTCTGACCCTGCTTCTCTCTTTCCTTTCTATTTTCCACTTTTGTTTGCCTAATACTTTGTCTTGAGTAAATGAATATTCCAGTTTGCTGTGAACCAGCTAAACTCCAAACAAATTTGGGTAAAGCCCAGTGTTAATTCCAGGTACAGGTTTTCCCTTTTGATCTTCTCAACAGGAATATTTACTAAGAAAAGGAAAGGGACGATATTATTCACCAGTTCTTTCTGGATGATGCAAGTCACTGCTAAAATTAAAGGCTGAATGTGATTTGGCTTTTCCCACATTTCTCAAACTTTCACAAGCATCTACCTAGCAAACAGCTGTTCTAACATCAGTGAGAGGGGGTTTTGCTATTCTTTTTGCACATTTGATAAAAATAATGTGGTTTGGTGAACTACATGTTTATGCCACCACACTATAAAATTTATTATACAACAACAAAATGAATATAAGAACCCAGGAATTTACTTTGGAAGCTAAGACTTGGTTTTCAAATCACCTTTTTTCCACCTACAGTTTTTGATTTTCATCCCGTTTTTCACCAGTTTGGCAAAAGTTTCTAACTGCCTTCTTTGCATGCTGTCTCATACGTGACACCCTCTCTGTTCCCCCAAATACCACAACTCTGTAGCACTTGTTTGAAGCCACAGCTTGCTGCAAAGGTTTGTAGACTGGTGACCCCCCTGCTCTGGCTCCTTGTCTTTCCTTGTCTGACTGAGCCTGGTCAGACTCAGCTGCGCTTATGGAACTTGAATCTGGCGTGTGCTCACCTGTGCTCTCTGAGCATGTTAGCTGACTTAAAAGACCCCCTTCCTTGGTGGTGGCACTGTGAAAGACGTGTTGAGGAACACTATTCTGAGGGTACTAAAAAGACCCCTCTAATCATGTTCTTCACTGAGAAAAAATTGAGTAACTCCATGTGCTTGCCAATTGACTCTGGGTAATAGGGATACTTGGTGTGTGGCAGCAGAGGAAGATGTTGCATTTAAAAGAACAGAGTGCAAAATCAGCTGGAAGGTTATTGCAGTTACACATTGGAAGTGGAGAGTCCTGCTTTTCAATCAAACTTCTTTGCAAATGTTTCTCTTTATAGACCACTTTTCAACCACAGTGTAGCAAAGATTGTTGTGCAGGAAGAGATGGTCAACCCCTGGAGCACCTTGTGAGACTGGTCAGCACCCTACATGCCTCAGTGAAACTGGGAAGTCATGCGCCTGTCTGGAGTAAAGATTCTCAAACCTTTCTAACAATCAAGACTGGTGGAATCTTCATCCCAGTGTGTAAGGGAAGTCATGGAAGTGGTTCCACTGAGTGGAAGATTTTCCAGCCATACAGGGGGACTCAGCTATCAGCTGTGGGAGCTCTTGTAACATGAAACTAATTGTACTTTGAGGCTGGTGTCAACACAGCACTCAAGTATTCATGATCTAAACCTAGAGGAGAGATACAAGTCTGCAAGGAAAATGAGTCTTGTATGACATCTCAGCGGAACAATGGCTCTTCAAGGCATGTGCTATGACAATCTATGGGTATATCCCAGCATCATCAGGTGGCTATATTCTTCCCTTCCACTTTTTACAGCAGTCAATTTCTCCAGCTTCTGAAACGCTGTGAAAAATTTTGAGTACAGAGCACTGAAATTGGCCTAATAGGAAAAACCAGCTGGAAACCATCATAGTGTGCATAAGCACATGCTGGAGGTGCTGTGCAGAAGAGCTGTACATATGCTTCACTAAACCTGCCACTTCTTAGGGCTGCTTCCTTGCAAAGACTGTGATGGCTCTTATTTTATGAGGACTTGAAACTGCTGGAGGCTCCAGGAGCAATGCAGGGGAAAGAATAAGCTGTGATGAAACTCCAGCCCTGGGGCAGGTGAGAAGGAGCTGGGAGGGAGGGAGAGGGTCTGTTTTTCTGTATGTAGATATGGACCTCTGTTGGTTTTTCACTAATTCTGCTGCACTCCCCTTGTGAACTTGGCAAGAGCACATAGACTTTCTGAACACATTTGCATTATTCAATGCTCATGACTGTGAAACCCACAGAAGAGAGAGAGATGAGGTTTCTGCACCCCATCCCAGAAAGGAGGCTGGGAAGATTGCATCCTAACTTCCGGGATCAATTTCTTATCTCCCTCTAATACTTCTGGTCTTCCTTGCCTGAGTTGAAATGACTTAACTGAAACACTCCACATTTAAAACTTGTGATAATACAAAAGCCATGCCCTGACTCATCTCTTCTTACTGAAACACTGTGCAGAAGTGCAGAGGGAGATGTTTACATCAACAGATACCCTCAGTTTATAATATGGTGAATGATTATGACGCTTGGGACTGACTTTCCAAACCTGTTTCAGTGATTGTAACAGAGTTAACACATCCTTTACAGAAAACATGCATGAAAATAAGAAAATGAATGCTTAAATACATAATAAATCTCTTGCTCTCCACCAAATAAATAAACTGCGCTTATCAGGTATAAACCATGGCCTATTTCTTCATAATTGTAACCATAAATCTGGCTCAGTTACTGTATACATTCTACTATTTGTGTATTTCATTTTGAAGAATACTCCTGTAAATTCCCAAAAGATAAAGGTATTAATTTCTTTCATAGATATTTACAAGTTATTAGTCTGGGTGATAATAGCAGGATAAAGGTCAGAAAGGAAGTTATATAAACACAATTCTCCTAAAATTACATATGCAACTAAAGTTGCACCTGAGATTGAAAAATCAATTTGATAATGCTTTTATAACATATATATGTGTATGTATATATATTGAGGTTATTGAAAAAGGAACATAAATTTGGGGAGGGGGCATGATTGAAAGAGTTATGTAGAAATATTCCTTTCATTAGAGTTTAAAGGTGAATGGTTTGAATGTGTAACTACTTGTCACGGCGCTTTCAGTGGTGCGGTGGTTGTTGGTGCTACAGTAGCTCTGCAGTTGGAACACTTAAAAAGGCCACTTTGCTGTAATGTGAGCTCCACATCCTGAGGAAAAGCAAGGCTGTTGGGCTGTCCCTGTGGATTTCATGCAGTGTTTTGACTCTGAATCGAGCTAATTTGTTGAGACTCCTGTAAATTTGATGAACAAATCTTTCTAGAGAGGTTGTTTTCATTTAATGATATTTTTAGAAATGTTTTGTGGTTACAAACAGAGTTGATTGAATTGGTGTATTTGCCCTGGTTTATTGACAATAATGTTTGCTAAACTACCAATGAGCATGAAGGATGCTGACAGTACCATTTATTCAAGGCAGTGTTGAGACAGAAGAGTCCCTATCATTAAGAAGTTATGTGCAAAGAGAAAGATAATGGAGGGAATCACGTATGACTTATCATGTGTGAGCAGTGGTTTTTAGTTAGCTCCTGCTCATAACGATAATCATTTGCACATTAATTGCTTCAAATGTCTTACAATGCATTTGGATTTATGTTCACTCTGGGAAAAATCAGAAGTTGTATTTCAGCCAGGACCGTCTGATTTGTTGTGGATGTTTAAAGCTTATGTGGGTGCAAAAGCAATTGAAGAAATTCAGCGAAGAAAAATCTGTCAAACACCACTGTATGTTAATCTCCTCTGACACTCTACCCCAAGTTCCTGTTCCTGACCATTCACAGATCCTGAACGAGGATGTTTTTTTATCAGATCCTGTAAAATGCTATAATGCTCTTGAGACTAGAAATCACACCCATGATCTGAGGTGCATCTCAGTGTTACTGACGGTTTTGAGGGATTTTTTTCACCCTCAGCGTGCCTTTTGAGATGGCATAATGCTGATAGCATCAGAAAAATTTTGGGCAGGGAAACAAAGCATTTGGTAAGTTACAGCGCCATCTATAGAAAGAACACAGCATCAGCCCGCACACTGAGGTCTCACTGCCTTCAAAAACCGTATTTTGAACCCTCAGCAACCAGGTCGCTGTTTTAACCATCAGGTGGAATTAAACACTAAATCCAAGAGGAAACTCTGAGCACTGCACTCAGTCTTTAGGCACTATTAAAATCCTCAGAAAACTTGTTCAGCTTTTCTGCCAAGTTCCCTTAGGCCATATTTTTCTATCACTGTTGTCGGAGTTTTGCATTTATTTTTTTCTAGTGGGCCTCCATCTCCTAGTAACAGAGAATTGCTTGGTGATCTGAGTTAAGGGTCAGGGCAGTCTTAAACTCAGCCTTCCCCTTGCCAAGGGAGTAGGCTAGTAAAGTACTTAGGTGAGGCTTTGCACAGGACAGAATTGAGTAAAGTCTTGTAATTCTCAGAGTGCACATCTGTTAGCACCTAGTGGGAAAGGCTCTGATGGGAGGTCAGGGGTCTGCCTCCAGCTTCCTATGTTTTCTGCAGCTGATGCTTCTGTATTTTAGGAGCTGTATACCACCAGCAGACTGTTACATTGTACAGTAAATTGTACAGATCTCTGAAATACGTTTTGCATAAAGAAACTGGATATACATTAAGGCAAGGAGAGATGTTGAGATGTTGCCTTCATGGTGTGAAAGTGTCAGAGTCAAATCTCTATTCCAGTGACTATTCATTGCTTTCAAAGTGCAGCACCGCTGCAGGAAGAGAGAACCATTCACCATGATGTGTCAGATGGCTTAGTAGAAAACTTAGTTAAACATAGAGGACTTCAGTGTATGTTTTGGCAGCAGAGCAGAAGAAAACACCTAGCCAGAGAAGTGACATAACCAGGGACAGCCTGTCATATCGGTTTCTCTCATTCAAAAAGGCATCTAGCATTAGGAGACTATTCACTGTAAGAGTATTAAGCAGGGATAAATACCTCCTTCTTGCCATCACAACGTGTTTATCTCCTTTTGGGGAAAAACTGTGTCTAGACTCAGTATTCCCATCACCTGGTTAAACAATGCCCCCCTCTGTAGGTTTACAGCTCTGTGCTCCCCAGCCATAAGCCCCTTGTTCCTCCCACTGGTTTTGTAGAGGATCATGCTGCCTAGTTGAAGGCTGAGGTTTCCCTGAGTGATGAAGTGTGTAGGAGCAGGGCTTTGCTTTGTGCAGTTTGCTCAAGAACACTGGTGGCAGAGCAGGGTGTTGAATGTAGGACTCTGGTGACCTGGTCTGACCATCCAGCCCTCCGGCTTTTTGCCCACAGTACTGTGGATTGTCAGTGAGCATCCTCATTGCTTTGGACAATAATGGCTTTCTGCCTCTTATAGGTCTGTAGATTTAGGTTAGGTGAGTAAAAGAAGACTCAGGATCTAAGCAGTACAATGTGCCATCCCCGGTGCTTTGCCAGCAACTTCAGCTGGCTTAGGAGCTGGGTTTATGGCTCTGAAGGAACCGGATGGACTGTTCTTAGGCTAAATGAAAGGAATGTTTAACTTCAGGTACTTTTTACTATCTTCTTGCCTGAACTTGCTCCATTCAAATCCTGATTCTGGAAGACATAAAACTGGAAAAAATAGCTTCACTGTGCAAGTTAATTTCTTGTGCCTACTTACAGCAGTGTGGTTCCATTTCCAACACTGGCAAAAACCTACTTGCAAAACAACTCTGAGAAGTGAAAACAAAAACCACAAACCAAAAATTAACAGACATCTTTAAAAGAAAGAGTTTAAAGTCTCTCACTACTGAAAACTACTCTTTACATTTATTTGGTATTCATGGAAAAGGCTGTGTTATCTTTTCAAAAGCTGTAGACATAAGTTCAGACTAAATACTTTGAATGGGCAGGGAGAATTAAAATTTGTCTTCCAGCAGGACTAATGCTTATGATCTTAGACCCAGGGAGGTAAAAAAATCACTGTTAAAACCAAAATCTGACTAGCTGAGATGAGAGTCTGTACGCTGCCATTCCTGAAACACAGACCTGTAGTTCTTTCAACACTGACGTTTTTCCTTTACCTATCATCTCAGTAAATATTTCCTTTTTCTAAATGTCCACCAGGTTGTAGAAAGTAGTTGATAATCAGCAAGAATAAGGGCATGACAATGTCGTTGAGGTGAGAGTTCCATGGAGTCTCTTGAGCAGAGGTATTTTTTGCACAATTGAGAGAAACTGTCACTCTTTGAGATACGGTGGAAATAGAGATGATATTCTAGGACAGAGACCTTTCTGGGAAACATCCCCTCATCACTGCATGCCAGTTAAACTCTGGTATAGTTCATGTTTCATGGCTGCTTTGAAGAAATGCAGGCCTGGGCTGCTTCTGTCCATCTGTTGTGTCTCACCCTGAAGGATTCCCAGACTAGCACACTTAGAGATGCACTAAAACAAACACAGCTGGGCCACAAGATGTAAGTGAAACTCATTACCAATTCAAGTTCAAAATCTGTATGTTAGAACACAGTTTCTACATGATAAGACCACTCCAGACCATAAACATTTTTCAGATTAGCTACAGTTTTAAATTAACTATGAAATGAGAGCCCTGGCCTTCTGTATGTGGGTCGCAGTTTTATGTCTGAATACTATGAGCATGCACAGGCTGTAGTTTGAAGCTTTTTTCCAGTATTCCATTCCAATATTTTCTGGTGTCCTTTCTTTTTTTTTAATGCAGAAAGGTCAACTATAATTCCCTACAAGAAATGGCATACGTTTCAGAGCATTTTTCCTACACTGTAAGTGAATTATTTTTTTTCACAGCTTACAAAGTGTATGCTTATTACTATTTGCAGATGTTTCTTCCAGCTAGTTATCTTATATATGCTGGACAGGGCTTTAAGGGTACAACCATGTACCCTTTTGTTTTGTGATAGATTTCACTGTCCATGTTTTATTTGCAAATAAAATTCACAAAGATTTATTTTGCCCCAGATAATAATTTATATAAATAAATAAACAAACAGGTGTTGAAAAGCCTTTCTAGTGCTTGCATCTGTGATTCCCTCCTGAAACAAAAGTCATTCTGAAAGCTTCACTGAAAGCTTGCTTTGAAAGTGAGTATTTTTGCAGACTGCTGACTGCAGTACTACATTTGCTAAAGAGATGCAGTCACACAATGGTTTGCTTCTGTATTATCTAGGTCATGGGCCAGAATTCTCCTGGGTGCTAACACTTTCCATTAAGCTGAATTCGTTGGTGCACAGTGCAGCTATTTTCCTTTTAAAAGCTGGTCCTAAATGGGAATGCTGAGTGTCATTCCTGGTTTAACTGGTTTTGGTGCCATGTAAAGCCAAGGGATGAAGTCCTTCTCCTGAGCGGTTTGCCACTTACTCTGCCATGGCCAAGCACTAACCAGGCATTGAAGTTCCCTAATTTATGCTCCCCACCCCACACATTCACCACCGTTGATTTTGACAGTGTCGGTAGGGTGATCACTGAAGGTTTTGCAATCATCCATAAAGAAAAGTAGTTAAAAAAAAAACAGCTAAAGCCAGTCTCTTTGCATAAATTTTAGGTACCAAGAGCCTAATTTAATCCTAGAAATTCAAATCCAAGGATTTAAAACCTAGTGTATTCCAGAAATCAGTGTATGATAAACTTTTCCTAAATTCAATACAGTAATTGTTCTTATTTTTGTTCCTAATCCTCTTCCTTTTACATGTGAATATGCTTGTGAGCAGTAGCTCTATCTCAAGAATTTTAAAGAATTACCACACAGGATGTATTAGCTGCATTTGTGTTTTATGATTTCTTATTTAGCCTTAAAGTTTTAAAAATAATTGTATATATGATTATGATCATGATCCATGATATATCTCATATATACATTCATGATATATACTATGATGATTGATGTTGGATGATGCATATTTTACACAATGTGCCTTAAATCTCTTATGTACATAAGAGAAAATAGTGAATCTTTGTCCAGTCAGTGGTTTGTTTAGGACAGCACAAGAAAATCTAAACTGTGTGACTGGTTCTGGCCCTCATTGCTGCTAGATCTGCTTTTTTCTCTGGAGAGAGCCTTTTCTTCACCTGTTGGTCTATCTTGTGTATGAGGTTATTGCACAGGTATATGAAGTATAGCTTGGCCTGACTGCTGAAGTATTGGAATGACAGATATTGAGACCTTGCCATAGACATGAAAAATAATGTGGGACTGGATAAAGCATATCCAACTTGTTATTGTTTTATTTCTTAAGAAGCTTTATGGAGCTTATTTCTTAAGGAGCTTTCCAGCAGCATTCTTATGGGGAAAAAAAAAAACCCAAACAGAAGGAAGTCGCTCTGTTGGTGGCCACTGCTGGTGAAAAGTCCAAAAAATCGCCTGTCTGAGAATGAAGGCAGACAGCCCACACAGGTCTGCGTTCTTCTAATACACACAAATATTATCTATTACACTGTGCAAATATGCTAAAAATTTATACATTATTTATACAAACGCATGTGTCTGCTGTGGTAAAAAGTATTTGGGAAAGAAGTTGAACTTGTGAATTCTTCAGACTATAGTTACATTGTTGAGATTCACATTTTCTGCCTTGTTATAATTCATAAACATTGGATTTAATCAGGGAGTCTTTTTACAGCTTAACTGTAATTTCCTGTGCCAAATGGAGTCTGATGAGTGAGGATATGAAATCTTGGAAAAGTTTAATCATTCCAAGAAAAGCTGTCCCGCTTGATGTAGTAGAATTGGTATAATTTTATATGAAGGACTGGCAGTTTGTTAATTCCCTGTCCAGTCCCGAGTGAAAAACACCAAGTGAGGGGCTTCCGCTTGAAAGCAAATGGACTTTTGCCCCCCTAATGCGATGAGTTCAGGTTCTGAGTCTAAACAGATGTGGAAAAATCATCAAGTGTCTGACTAAGGAAATCGCTTCAGCCTATACATAAATTCAACCATGTGCTCGAGCCTAACTGAAGGCTTGATTTCAGTTGAGATCATGGACTAACCAGGAGCTGAGGTGCTCTGCAAAATCAGACCCCAAGTGCTACACAGTACTTAAAAATAAATTTGCCTGTTGCAGCCTAGGAGCTAAATTTAGCTAATGTATTTGAGCAGGGAACTTTTCCCTGCCCCGTCAAATCTAATGAACAAAATGCCATTTCCTGACATGCATGTATCAAATGCGTAAGGAACAAAACCAATGTTGCTGTGGAGCTAATGTTTCAATTTTTTGAGCAGCAGTATTTCTTTTCTTTTGATCCCACTCACCAAATGCAATTGTGGATTTTGCTTTCAAAAACACCAGCTAAGTTATAGGGTAAAAAACCCCCACTTACAAATTGAGGCTGGCAGGAGAAATATCTCAAGCTTTGAAAATCAAAGATATTTTAAGCTAATTTCTTCCAATCATTTTTTAATTCTGTCAATGAGTGTGTGGTTCTCAGCCTGCAACATAGCAAGGATATTCCCTGCAGGAAAGACAGGCAGCAGTCCTGGGCTCTCCTGGGACCATCCCCTATTACAAGCCTCAGGAATGGCAGTCATGAGCTACACATATCCACACTGCAGCTAAGCAAAGGATTAAAATCTGTCACCTGACTGACATGGATGCCTGTGGCAGACAGATTGTAGAAATGAAACAACTTTTGTAAAACGTATTGTACAAGATCCCTGGCTGCTTAACCAGCAGTTTCTCATTGCCCTGAAACACTGCATTTTCACAAAGTGCAACAGTTTTCCTAACTGTCAGAGCTTGATCAAGGTCCATGAACATGCCTCAGACTGATTCAAACCAAACAGGATTTTGTCATCTTTGGTAAAAGATTTGAAAGACATTTTGCAGGAAAGTTTGTTGTCACTGCTGCCTGTACTGATCATTTCTAAAGTGCAGCAGGGATTACTTTATGACTCCCTCTCAGAGGGTCAAGAAAATTGAAAACCAAGTCCAAAACTGCATATTTAGGGAAGATCACATTCATAACAGCACAGGGCTGTATCAAAAACCTGCTTTCTGAAGTTGGGAAAAATTAACCACCCAGCCCCTTTTCTCACATTGTTCAGTAAGAACTGATCCTGAGAAATGCGTTGTTTATTGACATGACTTGACCTTCAGGGCCATTGTTCAGTGAAAGGAGAAAGAATGGTTGGTAAAGTCAGATAAAGTATCAAGCTAGCCAAATTATTATATTCTTTTCTAAACCATCTTGTTCCTTCATCAGTACATCTTCAAACCATCAGGAACACAGCCACAGCCTTGCCACCCAACTCTTCTGTATGTCAGAAAGCCTGAATACTGCAACCACTCTTTATATAATCATCTGCAATTTAGATTTATGAATAATCCTCAACTCCCCGGTGCTGCTAAACATTTCTGTGGCATGGGAAGGGGAAAAAGAAGGAGAAAATATTATTTCTTGAAAGCTGAGTTGCAATATAAGTCTACTGGAAAAATATCTTTAGGCATTATAAGGGGACTCAGGGGACTATGTATCAATACAGACCTCTTTTGCAGACAGACATGAGTTCACCTGACTGTTCTCCAAGTCAGTTAAGCTGAGGTTAGTCTAACACAGAGCTTTAGCTCATAAGCCCAGCTAAGAGCTAAGAGGGAGGGTGTTTTAACTCAGGCCCAAAGCCAAAGTACAGTAAATATAAAAACTCTCTCTGCAAAAAATATCAGGGAATCCATGTCTCCATTCCTTATTTGCAAAGTTAAGCTGAACTTCTCCCACTCTCAATACACTAGGAGCAGAAGCTCTTATACTTCTACTCTTAGTGTAGATGTTAACACGCATACGTAAAAAGACTCAAAAAGAAAATGCAATTCAGCCTGGCTACAGTGCTGTAAGTAATAACACCTCTTAGTATGGCATTGAGTGTTCCTAAGCAATGGAATTGACTGTCTTGTTTATTATGGTACCCTGCTGGAAATGCTAAACTGGCTGAAATAACCTTTGCCTAGTCTGGTTCCTCCAATATCATGCAGACCTCACTTTTTGTATCTTGCTACAGGCCTTGCAATATCATCTAACCACATCTGAAACTCAACTAAGCAAAAAGTACGTAAGTTTCAAATCAGTTCTGCATATCTCATTATTTGTTCACCGAACTTCATCTACCACTACATTTTTGATGTACAATTATTTAAGGGATTAGGAAACTTCATTGAACAGTCTGGTACTGCTAGAAAGATGACAATTGAAAAATGTCCAGGAATTCTCTCATTTTTCCATTTTCCCCATCACTCACTGCTCTTTTTTTCCCATAGGGTACCCATAGGGATGTTACACTCATCCTCAGGGAGGACTCCTTATACTTCAGTTTCAGATTCATTGACTCTGGAAGAGTTTTCTCAGGTCCTTCCTTGGCCTCTGCCTTCCCCAGCTCTCTGTGAAGTGACAACCCTCCCATCAGTAACAAAACCTGCATCTCCCCCTAGGTGCACTGGCTGCTGTTCCTGCAGCCATTCTTGTCCTTCCACCCCAGACAGCGGAGAAACCAGCAATCAGCAGCATCAGCCTCCAGCTCTTCCTGCTGAGAACAACTTCCCCATGCAAGGCACAGCATGGAGACTCGAGATTAGCTCCTTGTCAAGAAGCACAGCACTCAGCTACCGAGGCTGGAGCAGCACTGATCGCTGCTCTAGTTTTTCATACTGTAGTAGGTAACCTTGGGCAGCTTAACAGAAGCTGGTTGTTAAATTCTGGTCCCTTACAAACTTGCAAGGATGGAGATGCTCCCATTTCTCTGACAACTTGTGCCAGTATATTACTTTCCCATGAAGAAATATTCTTCTACTTTCCAAACGTCCTGATTTGAACCTTCCAAGCTGCAATTTGCAGTTACTGTATTTTGATAGACCATCTCCTACCACCAGGAAAAAATATGGCTTTGTCATCTTTGCAACTGCCCTCGATGTAGTTGTAAGCTACAATTAGATCTTGCCTTAGTCTCCTCCATGCCAGACTACACACACCCAGCTCCATCAGTCTCTCCTCATGGGCCACATGCTCCCTGCCTTGGCAGCCTGCTTCTGGACCCTCTCCAGATTCCTCCACATCCTTTTTGGACTGGGTGGGGGGACCCAGAATTGAACCGCTATTCCAGGTGCAAAAACACCAGTGCCAAGTAGTAATGGATAATAACTTCCCTCCATCTGCTAGTCTTACTCCTCCCAATAGAACTCCCAACACGGTATGTGATTTGCCTTACTCACAGGGAGAGCACTCAACATATGGGCTTATATTCAACTTGGCACCTGCCGTAACCCCCAGGCTGCAGCAGGGCTGAACCTCAGCCTGTTACCTCCCAGCCACAGGGTGGCTCCAGCCAGCTGCTAAGCTCAGCACCTCACCATGTTGAATTCTATGAGGTTTCTTCTAACCCATCCTCTCGTCCCTTGCGGTCCCTTGGCTTCAAAGCATATGGAATGTCAACCACTCCCTGTAACTTAATATCATCCTGTACAAGATGTAAAAAATAACAAAATGCAAGTGATATTTTATGTCCTTTGGTCACAAATGAACTTTAATGCTGTTATTCTGCTTCTGGCTGCACTTTTCCCAATTTGTGTTTGTCCTCATTTACTTTTGTTCTCAGTTTTACTGAGCTGAAGTCCTGTCATCAGCCTCTTCTTGACTGCTGGTAGCACCAGGAGAGGGATCCTGTGACTACAAGGTTTATTGCCAGTCTCATTTGCTCCCAATGCTCCTGCTACCACAGGCCCCTAGATCTCCCTGCTGTGTTTGCATCAGCAGCAGAGGATATTAGTGTGTCTGGCTCCTTTTCAGCTAAATGCTTCTCCATCTTAGATATCTGAGATTGATAAACTGGTCTGTGTGTCAAAAGCTGGATGCTGTTGGAGTTAGTCCCACACTTTCTTCCCTTACTCCCTCCAAAAAGAATTCTGTTTAGAATTGAAGTAGTAGTGTATATATTTTACAGCAGTATATATTGGACAAAAGTGGAGTATCAGCTGCAAGTAAACTGGGGATCTAAGCCAAAGACTGTTCAAATGTGTAAGAGGCTTTGGACGTTGCACTATGCCTAACTTTTGACTAACATAAGGATTGGCTATTTGACTCTGAAATCAGAAGTCTGCTTAAGCCTGAGGATGATCCCACCGAAAGCAATAGGACTAGCCGTGGACTTTAAGATAGCATCTGGATCTGTTCTGTCATTGGTCCTAAATCAGACTTGTTGCTCTAAGTTTCCCAATGCTGCCATCTACAGAGTGAGCTGACTACAGCTTTCAACAGACAGGCAAGAAAACTGTTAGGAAAATGATAGTTTGCACACAGGCAGCCCTGGGTACAGCTCTAAATTAGCAATGTGCAGATCTAAACAGATACGCCTAAAATCCTACCTGAGATTCTTCAATATTTCTCAAATATTTCCAAGAATAGTTCTATATATTAACTGTTGAATGTCCACCTCTGAAAGACTGCACAAAAATAGCAGGAAACTGTTAATTCAAATTAATTTGCTCAAACTTCTCTATCTGGAAGAGCTGCAGTGGCAACAGCCAGTCAGGTTTCTTTCAGAGTGGGCATAAAACACAGCAGGCTTCACAAGCTCCTGCCCTTCTCAACAATTGTCACAGGAAAAATTCAGGGGTAAATTCAGGAAAAACATGAAGAGCTTTAGATGAGAAGTAGAAAGGGTCAAAAGAGCTAATTTACTTAATAAGGATGCATAGGAAGTCAAGGAAAAAGAAACAATTCCACATGGAGCTACAGATATAAGAATAAAGAGGAGAAAACAAGGAGAGACAAGAAATGAGCCTCACTTCAGATAGGATGTGACCAAGAAAACCTAAATTATAGGAGCATCTTCTCATGAAAAGTGTTTTGATACATAGCACTCTAAAAAACCTCTTGGCCCAACTGTTTCCACCAAAGTGTGAAATAACAGGCAAAGATTAAAATGCAAAAACTGGCAAGTAGGTAAAATCAGCTGGAAAATTTGAAAAAGCATTTATTTTGAGACTATATATACCTGATATGGTTTTAAAACACCTTCCTTGTTTTCTGTTTATGATTTTTTCAATCATTTTGTCACATACACACTTCCATGCATTGTGACTTTTCCTCTGAAAGCAGTAACACATTTGGAACAGCTGCACTATAATATTGCAACATCTTCCATCTATTCAGCTTACAGATCACCACCCATGGTTTGTGATCTCCATCCCAACTCCCAAGATCTTTGCCATCCCAAATAATTCATCTTCCTCTTTCTGAAACCCAGGATGTTTTAAAGTAAAGCCCAGCTGTTTGCTAAGCCCTTGTCATCATTTCTGCAGGGGACAACAGCCTTGCTAGCGATATTATAAACGAGTAGATAGATAACATTCATTCTTTAGTTTTTCTCTTTATTTCCACCCTTTGAAACTGTACCTGGGACCAGAATCTAAGAAAATAAGAAAAGCCTGGCACAACCCTTTCCTGGTTTTTTCACAAGGCCTAAATTATTAAAGTGTTGCCTTTTGGTAGATTCTTAACTCAGAAGCTTGAGCAGAAGAATGAAAAAAAAAAGGCGCTTATGAAACACTGAAATAACTTCAAGTAGCATCTCCCTGCTAATTAAAACAAAAAGAAAAAATAAACCACAAAATACTGGACTGCTGCAATCACTATACAATATACAGTAGTATCTCAAAGGCATTTTCAAGGTTGCTTCAGCATTGACTCTACACAGGCACAGGATGCACCCTCAGTAATTGCCCTAAGGGCAAGGAGAGGGTCCTCTGCAGCACTAAAGCTCACTGCCCTAGGTAAGGCATACAGCTCACTTGGCACTTCTCGTGCTCCTCCTCCTGCAGCTGGTTTTTACTGCACCTTCCACTCTGCTGTGCTCATGCCACTTGCATTTCCTCTCTCGAAGGCTGTGTTGCTAAGCAGCCTGAGCCACGAGTCTGCGCTGGAGCAGCGGGCTGCAGCAGAGACACCCCAGGAGGCCTCTCCCTCCACCCTGTGACAACTTCCACTAACAGGCAGAAGATGATGCTGCTGTAGAGAACAACGACATAACACACCTCTTCTCAGCCATCGTTTTCACCTCCCTGCTAACAGAAACTGAAGACACCCATGTTTAGAACTGGAGTATCCTGAGGTTTAGCAAATCCTTAGACTTCGAATTAAAATGTGCTGCATCCCTTTGCTAGCTTCAGCTATCAGGTAATTACATGAGCAAGAACAAGGCCCAATACAAAGCAACCTCAGCCCACACAGAGCTTTAACAAAAGCTTGAATTACCCTTCAAAAAAGCCCTGAAGCCAGAACAGCTTGCAGCATACCCAGAGCACCAGTGACCATCCAAGACTGTATAAAATGGCTGCTAGGGACAGACTGCGACCTAATGCACTAGAATAAAGGCCCAAGTTAAAGGGTCTTTCATCCCTGCTTACAGCTACCTGAAGTAGCAGCAAGGAGCTGCAAGAGCAGAAAACAGCAACTAGACTCAGGTAAAAATAGTTTCCACAGGTCACAGTTCAGGCCAAGGAACATGTATTACACATTAAGTCTCTTCTCCTTGAATCCAAAATTTCATCCTGCTCTTAGAAATTCATGTAGTGTGGGTTTCTTCTTTCTAGGTCATTTTGGACAGGACAGATAAGTACAGACTCTTCAAAGGTGTCCATAACAGAATCACAAGTTAGTAAGCACACACAGCCTAGCCCAGGATTGTGTTCTGCTTTAGCCAGCAGGTTTGGTTTAGCTACAGATAGGGAGAATATCTGTTCTAATACTGTCTCCTATAAGGAAACATAACACCAGCCAACCCAGTGGGTATTCTGTGGCTTGTAGCACTAATACAGACCACATTAAGGTGACATTTGAATATTAATATATCACACCTCTCCAAAATAAGTGTATTCAGGGTAGCAGATTGCAGCTTATGAGTTTCAGACAGGGCATTAGGAAAAGCCTTACTAGAAGGGTAGTGCAGCATGAAGCACTGCAACATGTTCCACAGACCAGTGTCTTGACTGGATGACCAGACCGTCCTTGAAAGCCTTCAAGACATTAGAAAGAGCAATTGCTCTGCTACCCTGAGGTTAACTTCTTCCTCAGAGGAGAGCTTGAGGGTCTTTTGAAAATGTTTACAGAGGATGCCACACAATTCTTTTTGGAGAAAATTAGTCATCACTTTAGTCCATTTAGTCTTCCAGCAGAACATTTTATTCTCATTAAGGACAAGGAAATATCAACCAACAACTCAATTAACATGACACAGATCAAACAAGCCCTGTTAAGCATTTTCTACTTAACATGTGAAAAAAGAGTCTAAAGATATCTGATGTGTCCAAACCATTCACATTAAAACTTGAGCTCATCCTTCAGCGTAAGCTCAGCTGATGTTGCTTCTGTGTATAGCAAAAGGTGGAAATAATTTAAGTTACCCGAACAGCTGTGTTTAACAAGTACTGAAGCACTGGAGTTTAAACTGCATTTACTGGTGTGCTATTAAACTGCTTTCCTCACATCTCTTCAGAGCCTTAGGCCGACTTGCAGAAAGCCACAGCAGAAAAACGAACTTCTCCTTTTTCACGTTCTGTAAATTGCCTGCAGATCTTAGCAGAATCCTTGGGGATGAAAACATACAGCTGCTTAGACTAACCAAATACATTTGGCTGTAGAGAACAAGGCTTTGCAGTTCCTCTTGAGCCCCACCAACTAAGTTACATAGTCTTATAACACCAGCTAATAAAGACACTTAACAGGTATCTAGGTCTGGGGGACAATACCTTTAGTAGTCATAAATTTAGCAGATTGAAGCACAGACTTGTACAGCAAGTAAGTACAATCACTATACGCCAAATGCAGACTTCTCACCATTTTATAAACCTTGTTTTCAGGGAAACAAGCAGCAAGGGAGAAGTCTTACCTTCAACAGCAAGTCATCCGAGCTTGTGCCATGGTTTACAGGAAATGGCATACGGCCATCTGTGAAAGAAATACTTCTGAATCAGCAGAACTGAGCATAGTGGACCCAAACAAGTACACACATAATGATATTTGGGAAGTCAGAACAAATTTCCAGTAGTCTGAGTGAGATGGAAACATTCTTCTCAGCTCTACCAGTGACAACATGCTTCAGGCCTTCAGTGCAACTCATTATCAGTTAAAATCTTCAGGTGAAGGTACAAACTGTTTTGGCTCTGAGAGCCTCAGCAAACAGTTTAATTAGCACAAAGAATCTTGCTTGAGCCCCCAACACTGTTGTGCAGTGTCAAGTAAGCCCAGTCCAACTGCAGAGTTCACAGGACCTTACCCAGTTCATACAGGTGTCCATCCACATTGACAAACAGGATGAAGTGGAAGTTCATGCTGTTGTCCTCAACCTTAGGAAATACCATCAGATATATTTGTTAGGATGAAGCTACTACTGCAAACCCAATTTGTGACTACAGAACAGACAACACTTCAACAAGAAAGCAAATGACTGAAAACTGAAGTTCAGCTGAAGAGGTCTGTGGCAAGACCTCTACAAGGTCAAGCACCAGAAAACCTAATGCATAGTCAAATTTTCAGGCTAGGTCTGGACCCAAATTTTCAATCCATGTTTTAGGAAGAAATCCTGAACAAGGATCCACCCATGAGTCACTCATTTCTCTTTCCTCGTGAACTGTAACAGCTATCTGACAGACAAAAAAATGTTGCTCTACCACCTTCATTAAACACTTTTCCCAAGATTTTACACATTCACATCTTACCCGACATTGTCCCTCTTGCGCAACGGAATTGTGGACTTCTTGTATAGCCTTAAGGGAAAGCAGATACAGGTTACTACATCTTTAAGTGTTGATAGCTCTCAGCAGTTTGTGTAGTTCATATACCTTATTGTTTGCCAAATGCTTAGCTCTCTCTTCAGGAGACAAATCCGCTGTTTCATCAAGAAACTTCTTCAGGGCAGACCCCTCATCTGCACAAAATGATCATTTTATTCAGTACAGGTAAAGCAACAGTCACAGTTTAGATGCAGCTCATAGTAATCTGTGCTTTTTGCACAAATGACAAGTCATTGCATTTAGCCTGTAACTATCTCCAACATAAGCACATTATAACTACCACTTAAAGTAAGCTATTTATCCAGAAGATATTAGTAACAATCTACACAAATAACCAGAATTGTTTCAGGGAAGAGTGCTTCAGGGTACTCTGGATGCTTGTTTTGAAAATCACTTTCAGATGGCATTTAGCTTTTCTGATTTCCCCGCTGCACATTTGGCAGAAGTGTTCAATCCTGTTTTGAAGAAATTCAAGAAAGGTACCGGCTGTAAGGACAATAACTAACAGAATATAGGTAGATGAAATTGTCTCACTGCCTTCAAATGAAGGCAGCACTTGCTCATGATGGGCTTACTTTGGTTTTCCAGAACATAAATTAGTAGTGCAGTACTAAGATGCACTGAGTTCTAGCACATAAAAGATGTGCTGTATCATTGCTTCACTCATCAAGAGTGTGTTATTTCAGTGAATCATTTTCAAGAAGAACAAAGAAAAACTATGCTCATTATGCCTTCCACATGCGTTTTCTTTTGTATAAAAAGGAATACCACAGCACAGAAGGGGTCCGAGTTCTCTTGAATACTGGTAGTTGTATTTTGCAGATCTCTAGTCTTTGAGCAACAAAACAATCTTTTTCTATAGTAAAGATACCATCAAAACAACTACCTTGATAGGAAAAATCTCCTTACAAACCCATATCTACACAACTTCTCCAGAAAAAAGAAAACATGTTTTAGACTGATTGACAGGCTACTCTGAGCACATTGATTTAAGTAGCATGAATAACTCCATCTCTTCTATTGACATCAAGCTTAATGTCAATGACTACCTCTGAACACAGTACTTCCTAATTACAGACAGACTTTGGTCAGTCTTGCTATGGGCCCTTTTCCTCTTGCATTGCTCACTAGGACAATACCTCTGCAGCTACCAGACAGGAGTCAAAAACCCACGTCCCCTTCTGTATTTCAGGCACATGCCCATCTCTAAGAGCTGGATGACCCACTTACCAACTGAAACAGTACAGCATGCCTTAACTTGGCTTGCATGAAAGCCTCACCTGTCTCCCAAAAGCCCATACCCATGCAATCTGCTGTCAAAAAAACGGAAATTCAAGCATTTCAGAACATTCATACTCACCAAGTTTCAATTTGTCCTTGTTATTAGCAACTGCATGTATCAGACCAATTGTCCCACAGGAGTTACTGACTGTCTGCTTCAGGAAATACACCTTGGAACTGATCTCCTGGTCCTTTATTCTCTCAGTCTGTTGCTTCCTGAAGTTCTCATGCTGTAAACACGTAACTGTTTTAGGCATTTCGTCACAGTCCTACCTTTATATTGTGCAAACCACTGGACAAGTTGTTGTGCAGGAGAATCAGTATCAGGACTGGACAAAGACGGACTCAGAAAGTTGTCTTCGTGGCACCAGTAAAGCACAGTATGTCTAAACTGGATTCAGGCCAACACTTAATGGACTACCTGCATGACTCAGTCATATCCAAAGGCACTGTTCTTAGCTTCTCCATCTGTGCCATACACTGGAAATAGCTTGGGGTGGGAAATAACATAATGGATAGGCTCTTTTACATCCTCTCCCAGTAGCTTCAGTCCATTGAACAAGACTACTCAGCATGTCTCTACAATAGGCCTTTGGACCTTTAGAATTATTTGCCTTCATGAGCCCCTTCCCATCAGAACAACATATAAACAACTGTAAAATCCATCACTATTGGAAGGTTATAATCTTTCCTTTTAAGAACTTGTTACTTAAACTTGATTTCAAATCCCATCTCCTCATTCACTTCCTTAGCCTTAAGTGGACTGAATATATTAATATATTAAGGAAATAATGTAGGCCTCTCCATTTCCAGTGATTCAGCACAGTAACAGAATTGCTACTCCTCACACTCAAGATCGCTCATGGGTTTTTTCCTCAGTCTGATATACAAAGCAAAGTCTCACAGGAGCACTGGGATAGAATGAAAGCTCTTGTGTGGTTGCTCAGCTCATTTCAGTTGAGGCTATTTGGAGGCTGGGACCAAGCACAACACCGCACCAGTGCCAAGCCCCATCCATGCCCAGCCATCCGATGCTTGGGTGGAGGACAGCCACACTCCTGACGGCAGCCAGTGCTACCCTGTGCGGGAGGGGACACCCACCTGCTCAGTGAGCGGGAACAGCAGGAGCAGCGCGCAGGCCGGGGTCGGCACGGCGCGCAGTGCCTCATCCTCGAAGCCCAGCACGTCCACGAAGCGCCAACCAGGACCCACCCCGAGGCGGGACAGAACCTGCACGGGGCACAGAGAGCGGGTGGCCCGGCCGC
>VYXC01000076.1:53944-80835 GCA_013397175.1 Platysteira castanea
CGCGGTGCGCGGGGCCGGGGCCGGGGAAGCCCGGCCGGGGCTGCGGGGCTCGGGTCACGCCGCCTCCGCGGGAGCGGGGCGCGGCCGGCGGCCAGGGGGACCCCGGCGGACTGACGTTGTTGTGGAGAAAGTGCTGGAAGTGGGCCGGCAGCGTGGGCAAGCGGCTGGCATCACCCAGGGCAACAGGTTTCTCCTCCAGCACCAGCCCAGCCGCTGGGCTCCGCGCATCCCGAAAGCCCATGTCTACATTTATGTGCCTGACCGCTCCTAAGCATCAGACCCTGTTCTCCGTGTGTTGCATAAAGTATACAATGGTTTTGATATTCAACAAAATCATTAAACACTTATTTTTAAATTTCCAGTATGATAAATTCGACATGAAATTCTCCTGTGTGCTGATTGTATCTCTGCAGTTTGGACCAACCCCTGAACCAGTCCGGTGAAGCTGGTTAAAAAATAGCGGGCTTTTTATCTTTTATTCATGACCTGACAGTTTCTGCGCACAATGTCTTTGGACTAGAACATGTCTGAACAAGGAAACAAAACCAACCTGCTCAAAATACTAGAAATCACGTGGACTCCCAACAGCTTTTCAGATTTTACTGGTAAACAGCCTGATGGGAGCCTTGTGGATAAGCGAGATGCTTCACAGTTGTCTTTCAAACAATGCAAATACTGAACAAAAGAGTCAGCTGAATGTCTGCAGTCTGTTTGGTTTTGATGACTTTCTTCCTTTGGTTTTTCACCATGTTTCAGAATGATTTGGACCCCTGTGCAGCAAAATTTCCAAGTGCCTGCTTGATTTCAAGCACATTTAAATTAACTTTAGATGTATTGCTCTGTAATTTAGTGGAGAATCATTCACATCAGGTGGTTAAACACGTGTTTTTGAACTGAGACCTATTCATCAATATTACTCAGTTTACAATGAACTCCTTGGGAAAAAAGCCTACAGTTTATTCTTTGAAATATGGCCATAAAAGGTTCAAGATGCAGTCTTACACTAGTTCTACCTATAACGAAGAAAAAACAGAATAGCAAGGCAGGTTTTGTATTTTGTGGCCAAAGCTGGGTCGGTTTCAGACAGGATAAAGCCTTGAGCAACCTCGTCTGATCTTGTAGCTGATCATGCCTTGAGCAGGAGTTCGGTCTAGAGATACCACAAGAACTCTTCCTGAAGTACCCCATGATGCTGTGATTAAATCTATCACAGTGAAGGGAAGAGCAGCACACACTGTTCAAAACCAAAGATTTCTGAAGAGGGCAGGGGAAAGTTTCACAATAAATGACAGTATCATTTATTTCTGCATTTTTCCCCCTTTACTGTAGCTGAAAACAGTCTTTGATGCGTATAAGCAAGGTAAAAATGGCCCAAAATATTAATTCTATACATGGTATCTTTGACTATCTTCCCTTTTATGATGAACTCTTAATGCACTGTAAGATGCAAGGATATCAAAGCAACTTGAATGAACAAGCCCANGGCGCGGAGCCGCCCACCCGGCTCTTATATAGGGGCGGGCTGGCCCACTCCGCGCGGCGGCGGGGGGAGAGGGAGGAGCAGGGCACGGCCGAAGCGCGGGGGGGCGCGGGGCGGAGGGCCCGCGGTGCGCGGGGCCGGGGCCGGGGCCGGGGAAGCCCGGCCGGGGCTGCGGGGCTCGGGTCACGCCGCCTCCGCGGGAGCGGGGCGCGGCCGGCGGCCAGGGGGACCCCGGCGGACTGACGTTGTTGTGGAGAAAGTGCTGGAAGTGGGCCGGCAGCGTGGGCAAGCGGCTGGCATCACCCAGGGCAACAGGTTTCTCCTCCAGCACCAGCCCAGCCGCTGGGCTCCGCGCATCCCGAAAGCCCATGTCTACATTTATGTGCCTGACCGCTCCTAAGCATCAGACCCTGTTCTCCGTGTGTTGCATAAAGTATACAATGGTTTTGATATTCAACAAAATCATTAAACACTTATTTTTAAATTTCCAGTATGATAAATTCGACATGAAATTCTCCTGTGTGCTGATTGTATCTCTGCAGTTTGGACCAACCCCTGAACCAGTCCGGTGAAGCTGGTTAAAAAATAGCGGGCTTTTTATCTTTTATTCATGACCTGACAGTTTCTGCGCACAATGTCTTTGGACTAGAACATGTCTGAACAAGGAAACAAAACCAACCTGCTCAAAATACTAGAAATCACGTGGACTCCCAACAGCTTTTCAGATTTTACTGGTAAACAGCCTGATGGGAGCCTTGTGGATAAGCGAGATGCTTCACAGTTGTCTTTCAAACAATGCAAATACTGAACAAAAGAGTCAGCTGAATGTCTGCAGTCTGTTTGGTTTTGATGACTTTCTTCCTTTGGTTTTTCACCATGTTTCAGAATGATTTGGACCCCTGTGCAGCAAAATTTCCAAGTGCCTGCTTGATTTCAAGCACATTTAAATTAACTTTAGATGTATTGCTCTGTAATTTAGTGGAGAATCATTCACATCAGGTGGTTAAACACGTGTTTTTGAACTGAGACCTATTCATCAATATTACTCAGTTTACAATGAACTCCTTGGGAAAAAAGCCTACAGTTTATTCTTTGAAATATGGCCATAAAAGGTTCAAGATGCAGTCTTACACTAGTTCTACCTATAACGAAGAAAAAACAGAATAGCAAGGCAGGTTTTGTATTTTGTGGCCAAAGCTGGGTCGGTTTCAGACAGGATAAAGCCTTGAGCAACCTCGTCTGATCTTGTAGCTGATCATGCCTTGAGCAGGAGTTTGGTCTAGAGATACCATGAGAACTCTTCCTGAAGTACCCCATGATGCTGTGATTAAATCTATCACAGTGAAGGGAAGAGCAGCACACACTGTTCAAAACCAAAGATTTCTGAAGAGGGCAGGGGAAAGTTTCACAATAAATGACAGTATCATTTATTTCTGCATTTTTCCCCCTTTACTGTAGCTGAAAACAGTCTTTGATGCCTATAAGCAAGGTAAAAATGGCCCAAAATATTAATTCTATACATGGTATCTTTGACTATCTTCCCTTTTATGATGAACTCTTAATGCACTCTAAGATGCAAGGATATCAAAGCAACTTGAATGAACAAGCCCAATGCTAATGGTCCCTGACAGACACGTAGGAGAGACTGCATGCAGCTCCTCTGAGAGGCCATCTTGCAGACTACAAAAGAGAAGGCTAAAAAAGGCAAGAAAATCCTATTTCTGAATTGTGCAGCAGCAAATGGTGGTTATAAATCCAGTCCGCCCCAGCAAATGGCAGTGCTTAGATCCCTAGGTTAGCTATCCCTGCGACGCCTCCTGTGTCTAGGCTGCTGCGAGAGACTGCAAACAGTTGTGCAAGTGTAATTTCAGGCTCTGCATGCCAGATACAGCATACAGGAAGTGATAGCAGAACTGTTTCTATGGAAGAATCTGTCAAATCCATCAATATGCTAACTTTAAAATAAACAGTAACTGTAACAATATCAAACTTCTAAAACTGCTACTGTTGCATAAAGATGCCTGTCTCCAGAAAGTCACATAAGAAGTGAGTGCTGTGTCATATGCAGTCCCCATCCACCTCATGGCAAAGATGGAGGAAGTCTCTGGACCATCTTTCTTCAGAGCAGAAGACAGATGTGCCTAACACATTTAACCCAATTCATTCCCATTACTGCAATAAAATCAAAACTCACCCAGAAAAGTGATTGGACATACTTGTGAACTTTCTGCACTATCCAAATGTAAGAATAGCACTTGTGGTGTTCAACACTGTTCAGTGTTAAGGTTTTGCTCAGATGTCTAATCTAGAAAGTGTAGGCAGAGGAATCTTTGCTACATATACGATCTTTTGGCAGATTTATTTCTCTTAGATATAGGTCTTGGTATCAGTATTTGTCTTCTCATCATATTCCAGCTGAAGGTTTACATAAGGAAGAACTAGACCTATAGTTAAGGCCTGTTCCTGAGTTCAGGAATCTCCAAACAAAAGTATCTCTAACAAGTAGGGTAGTAAAGGAGGCAAAGCTGGCCTTAGACAATGCAGAGCTCCTGAAATGGAAGCTGAGGCTGTATACTGTTCTTTAGAAAATAATTTTCCTATTGTCCTGCTGAAATCCAAGCCCTGAGGCAGTCCAAGTTCACATCTTCTGCTGCAGTGTCTTCACCTGCCTAGCAAGCATCTCATACCTGTGCTTTTCTTCATTTTTTTATTCCTTTTTATTCCATTTGTCACTTCCCAAGAGTAGATTTCCAAACCCATTCCTGGAAACCTCCTTAATTCCCTGCTCCCTACCTTCAAAACAAACAATCATTGTCCACAGCTGTCTGGTGGTGCCCAGGGCGGCAGGATGCAGGCACATGGTTGTGCAGATGCTGGAGCCACAGGATTACTACATGTGGCCCTTCTCCTGGATAACTGCACATTTGCATTTACCTACAGTGAGTAGAAGGTGTTTGAGATAACTGTGCTGACTTAGTGTAAGTACCTCTGCTGGCTTGGGGTAAATCCTGCCCGAGAGTAAATCTGCAGTTAGCTTAATTTTACCATAGCAGTGTGCTTGAGAGAGGTGGATTTACACACAAATGGAGCATCATTGCTACGACTGCACATAAGAAAGATGGGGATGGAGCAATGTTGATACAGTGCCATGCTCCCTTTGGCATGTCTCCTGCTGTGACAGTGTCCCTGAAGCTGTAACTTTGTGGGTCTCAACCCTAGCCCTAATGGCAGCTCTGGGCTGAAGCTGTGGCCCAGATGAAAGGCATGGAGGGAACAAATGTGTCCCTGGAATGGTAGGGTTATGCTGTTCCAAATCTTAATCCTAACCCTAACACAGATCCAAAACAAAGCATTATGACAGGTGCTATGGAGAAAACTGATTTCATCCCAGCCAGAACCTGTACACTGTGTCACAAGGTATCAAATGTAAAACCTATCTGAGGCCACTGAAGGGACAGTGAGTGTCAGGGATCTGTGTAAGGTTACAACATCCCCCCTCCTCTTCTGGTAAATTGTCTGGAGCAGCAATTCCTGCATGAGAGTGCCTTTAATTAGAAGATCGGAGGGATCAATAGGCCAAGCAATTGAGTGCTTTTACAGAGGGTCCGGGTCTGTGAAAGATTTGAGCAGGAAGAGAGACATCTGTTTGTTTCTGAATTGCAGCCAATTTAAATACTTATGTGAGGAGTCTTGGTGACTGCAAGTCATGCAGCCCAGCATGTGGGGTAGTCTAAGTCTAGTCACTACTCAGCATCCAGCTATCAGCTGCTGCTCTCCAGGTCCATGGGCCAGGAGCTCTGGGCTGAAACCTCTCAAATGTCAAGCAGCGGACTTGCAAATGAAAGAAATTCAAAGCAGCTAAGAGCTGAGATGGGAATGGGGAAAAACCCCCAAATCTTTCGTTACTTAATGTAAAGGTTGGAAAAGTTATGTTCTTGTATTCCCTTGTTCACAAGAAGCATATGTTTTGGCTAGGAGATGGAATAATTAAGGGCTTTTGAGATGGAGACATACTGAAGGATGTGAACTCTGGGTCTGACCTGACATGAAGACCAGTTGGAGAGGGGTAACACAGAAGCAATGCAGATAAAAAGGTCAGGCTGCTCTGCCAAGGACTGCCTTTGTGTGTATTGACTGCTAGCAGTGACTCTGCAATTGCTCTGAACTACAGCCAAGTCCACCAGCAGATAAAGAACAAGCTCTACAGAATGCAAGAGCTCTTCTGGAAGTCTGTAGGTGGAAGTGTTAAACTGCTAAAATGTAGCTTTGAAGGCTTGCCTCGAGAGTCTTAGTTCTAAAGAGTGCAGCCATGGTTTCCTTGATTTCAGATCTGTTTGGCAGGATGCTGATGATTCTTCACTTCATTCTTCTGCAAAATCATGTCCACCAAACAGCGATGGTGTCTATCAGAAGCACAGCAATAACATGCTTTATTTCAGTACAAGTAGGACAAACAGAGAGTGACTTCTTCCTCTTTTCACAAAGAAAGGTAGGAGGGACATCACTGTTGACAAGGGTATCTTAGTTTCCAATGAAATTATATACTTTCTGGTTATCGAAGACATGAGAGCTTGCAAGGCTTGTCTCAATGGATAAAAAGGACAGTATACTAGCACCTGGGCAATTGGCATCTGTCTCATTTCCCTCAAATGCTTTCTTTGGTGATGTTTGCAATCTACCCTTTTTCCTCCATAGGCAGGAATAATCCATCTCTCTAGGGCTGTAGAAGAGAACAATCCCTGCTTCCTTCCTCTGTCGCTGTTTTGTTGACTTAAACATTCTTAGGATTAGTGCTTTTATCTAGAGACGTAAAATATACATTTCAAGAGGACCTCATTCTGTGCAATGATTTAGCATAATATATGTAATAGCTAATAATAATGAATTCTAATTTTGATATAGTACTCAGATGATCTGTGATTAAGAGTTGCATACCTACTTATATTTTTATCCAGAGAATGCTTTCCTCAGATTAACAGGCACAAAATGAAACAAGATGAGCTATGTGATTTTGAACTACTGGTTGTGAAAGACATAAATAGCAGCACTTGACTCTTGTAATACACTCTCTAGTACAACACCATGCCTCTTCCCAAACACTGTGTTGTGCCAGGCCATCCTGGGGTGACCTAAGTCTGCTTCTCCACTGCAGTCTTCAGTTTCTTCAGTCACAACTTCGCAAACCCTATGCTTAGATTTGCTTTGGAATGTTCAACAGCCATACAATAGCACCCAGAAAGCATTAATCTCTGCCTGTGCTCTGGGACTGCTGGAAGAGCTTACCTCAGACAGGATGAATTTCTTGTGAAACATAAAAAAGGCTGCTTCAAATCAGCTTTGGAGCACTAGCCACTCTTAAGCTGGAGGAGAGTAGCAGAAAAAAAGGAGAGATGAGAAATGTTGTCAATCGGTTGAAAAGATATCAAGACATTGACTCAGTAGTACTTTTACAGTGGTAGAAATGCACTTCCTCAGGTTTATGGGGTGCTGAGGGAAAGCCATGGGCCACCTCCCAAATACCTCTTTATGCCAGCAGTCTCCAACCTCTAGAATTAAACCTTTTCAGGAAAAGGACAGAATATAGACCTTAAGGAGCTGCCGAGGGGGGAATCTAACTTCTGGATCAAGTCTGTCGTCACCTGCACTCTCTTTACATGCTACTGTAGCTTTGGTGTTTCTGGGGGGAATGTGAGGAGAAAATGAAGAAATTGGCTAGCCTGCTGTTGGATGAAGAAGGGAGAAGTATGGCTCTGCCAGAAGGCAATAGAAAGGGCTTTTGTATCTGTTGAAGAACAAAGGGCTTGTCCAGCATGCATGACAACAGAGGCACCTGTAGACAAGGACTCTCATGTGAAGGGGGTTTACTGTGAAATCTCATAACTACTCCAGTTCAGCACAACAAACCATCTTTCACTATGTCCTGGACATCAGCTGTCTTCTTTTGGGGAGAAGGAAATGCAGACTCATAGTGATGGGCAGATGTAAAAGGTATTCCTTCATCCTGTCTTTTTTACGCAAATGGAGACTTTCAGTGGAATTTAAAGTAGTTGACACTTGAAATCAGTGAACAACAAGGCCACTTCATGAAAATAAATAAATAATAAAGAACTCCAACCCCTCGTTTTTAGCTAACTTAGTCACAGAATCCTGAAAAATGCTTGCTTTTTCCACACAACTGACATGGTCCTATATTATTGTTGTATCTTATGAGTCATCTTCTGGTCAACTGCTTCCACCTGATCTTTATATATATGTTCACCCCCACTTATATAAATTCTGAAATAAGGTGTGCTTGGCTTAACACATTCTCTAAAAACTTCACTTGCATAAGAAAAATGTCCCGGGTAGTACAAGCTACCCTGAACTCCTACACATCAACAAGGACATATGCAGCACAATATTTATACTAACTTCTGCCAAAGGATTTGCTTCCTAATCTACACGTGCACACTCTTGAGAAGTGTGGGAATTTTGTTTTTAATTAGAGAAGTGCTCTGATCTAAAGCCTTAGCTGCAGACAGTCTATGAGATGTTCAAGCATGGTTCTTCTACTGGAGCTTCTTCACCTAGGGAGTGATGTTGGCACAGAGCTGCTGCCAGTCCAGTGAGTGAAGCCAAGAGCTTGGGGTCCCTGGATTGTCCTGAGTCTGCCCTAGGCCTGCCTAGCTAGTCCTGTCCTGAAGTGGGCTGACTGTGCAGGACTGCATCAGAAATACATTTTCTGCATCTGAGCCAGTGTCAAACTACCTCTTCTTAATCACTCCTAGGGCATATCTTAGAGTTCCTAGCCACTGCATATACTAGGTGTGCAGGCCTGGTGGGGTAGTGACTCAGAAGTGACTCAGAGCAGCGCAGCTTTGACTCTTTCTCACTGTGACCATGGTAGAGAAAAAGCCTCACAGTCTAAATCTGAGCTGCTCTTGCTTCTTCACCCTGTAACAGCAGATAGAAGCATTAAATGTGTCCCTTAGTCATGCTAGCAAATTGTGCTTTTTAGGCAATGAGATCTCAGAAGTCTTGGCTGTACCACTGCCTGTGTTAATTACAGATAACAGTAGTTATTTACTTGTACTTTCAAGTCAAGGCTTTGATTTCAAAATGTGTAAGAATGAGAGACTTAATCTTACATTAATAGCCACTTTCCAGAAGTATATCTGGCAGAACATAACCTTTTGGTTAAGTTATAATGCTGACACAAAGCGTTTTACACGTGGTGACCACCCAGTGTCTTGCTAATGCAAAACAGTTGTGTTGTACGTGCTGCTCTTACCAGCTGGGCGATGCAGCAGCGCAGGGGCCCAGCTGCTCTGACACTGCTGGGGTTGTCACTGGTGGAAGGTTATTAGTCTTGGCTCAACTGCAAGCAATTAACATTAAAAACACAGTGAAACAAATCCAGTTGGGAAACATCACCCCTTCCAAGCTGCCTTTGACCCAGCCGCTCTCAGAACCTAACCCTACATTGCCTCCTGTGCATCTTCAGATGCTGCTCTCATAGCACCAGCCATGCAGAGAAAGGGAGGATTTTTTCCCTCTCTGCTTCAGGAATTTTTTCACACGACACAAGGAGAAGAGTATTTCCAAATGTCCACCTTTAGAGAAGTGTTTAGACAGTGTTTGTCACTGATAGAGAAACTTCTTTTCTGAAGGTCAGTTTAACAAGCGCTGTTTTGAAGTGTTTTCCCAAAGCACATGCTGGTATGAAGAACACCATCATTTGGACCTTGAGCCATATTGTTTTAGTGGAGGAGTTTAGCTTATGAATGTGCATACTGAAACAAATCCCCATCTCAGTGGAGAAAAATATTTAGATTGTGAGGGAAACTACACTATGGATCAGAAAAACAATGGGAGTCTATCACATTCTACAGTTGCAAACATAAAGCCAAAACATGCTGCTCTTTCCCGTGTATGTTTATACACGTAGAGCAAAATTCCCATTGAGTGCATTTGCAGCCTGGGCTTTTCTAGCTGTATTTAGGACATTAGACACTGGACTTTTGTCTCTCTTGTTTCAGAGACAAAGCACTGGCCTTCTGCTGTTAGCAAACCTAGCGTTTCCAACTTTATCTTAGCTTTCTGTACCTCTTAATGTGTATTAGTGGATGTGAGTGTGTATATAAGCATAACATAGAATCATAGAATTCTAGAACAGTTTGGGCTGGAAGAGACCTTAAAGATCATCTAGTAAGGATGACAGAATCATAGAATGTCCTGAGTTGGAAGAAACCCACAAGAATCACTGAAGTCCAGCTCCTGGCCCGGCACAGGACAACCCCAACAATCACATCATGTGTCTGAGAGCATTGTCCAAATGCTTCTTGAACTCTATCAGGTTGGTGCTGTAACCATTTCTCTGGGGAGCCTGTTCCAGTGCCCAGCCACTTGGGGGAAGAACCTTTTCCTGATATCCAGCTTAAACTTCCCCTGACACAGCTTCATGCTGTTTCCTCAAGTTCTGTCACTGGTCACCAGAGAGAAGAGATCAGTGTCTGCCCCTCCTCTTCCCCTCACCAGGGAGTTGTAACTGCAATGAGGTCTCCCCTCAGTCTCCTCTTCTCTGGGCTGAACAGACCAAGTGCCCTCAACCACTCTTGTATGGCTTCCCCTCAAGACCCTTTACCAATTTTCACAACTGTCCTTCGGACACTCTCTAATAGCTTTAGATCCTTCTTGTATTGTGATGACCAAAACTGCACACAATATTTAAGCTGAGGTTGCACCAGTGCAGAGCAGGGTGGGACAGTCTTCGCCTGGGTGGGGATGCTGTGCCTGATGCCCTCCAGGACACTCCAGGTTTGCCCTCCCGGCTGCCAGGGCACTGCTGACTCATATTCACCTTTCCACTGACCAGCACACAGAGGTCCCTTTCCAAGGTGCTACTTGCCAGCATCTCGTTCCCCAGTTTGTATGTATAACCCAGGTGCAGAATCCACCACTTTCCCTTGTGAAACTTCATTCAGTTGGTGACTGCCCAGCCCTCTAAATTGTCAAGATCTCTCTGCAGGACCTCTCTGCCTTCAGGGAGTCGATAGCTCCTTACAATTTAGTACTGTTGGTAAACTTACCTATTGTACTTTCAGGTCCTGCATCCAAGTCATTTACAAGGATGTTGAAGAGCACTGGCCCTAAATTAGGGCCCTGTGGAACCCCACTAGAAGCAGGTCATCAGCTCCAAGATGCCAGAGCAGCAGGGTTGAAGCACAGCAGCTGCTCGCAGTGGAGAGGTGTTTTCCTAAAACTTCCAAGCTGTGCTTTATTTTGTGCTGTTTGAACAACTCAAAATATTTGTAGTCTCAAACACAACCTACATTGCAAAATCTCTGTTGTATTCCTGTTTCTCANCAGAATCCACCACTTTCCCTTGTGAAACTTCATTCAGTTGGTGACTGCCCAGCCCTCTAAATTGTCAAGATCTCTCTGCAGGACCTCTCTGCCTTCAGGGAGTCGATAGCTCCTTACAATTTAGTACTGTTGGTAAACTTACCTATTGTACTTTCAGGTCCTGCATCCAAGTCATTTACAAGGATGTTGAAGAGCACTGGCCCTAAATTAGGGCCCTGTGGAACCCCACTAGAAGCAGGTCATCAGCTCCAAGATGCCAGAGCAGCAGGGTTGAAGCACAGCAGCTGCTCGCAGTGGAGAGGTGTTTTCCTAAAACTTCCAAGCTGTGCTTTATTTTGTGCTGTTTGAACAACTCAAAATATTTGTAGTCTCAAACACAACCTACATTGCAAAATCTCTGTTGTATTCCTGTTTCTCAGCTGTAGGAAAATATTGGCGATCATATGTTTCAGTGCCCATCAGGGCTGTGGTTCCCATTTTAAGCAGCCAAGGCAAGAAAATCTAGCTAGATGTCATCTTTGAAAGTGTGAGCTATTCTTTTATTTGACTACCTATAATTACAGGCCTTGCTCTGCGGCAGATTTTGAGTATTTTTGTCCACCAGAGCCACATAAAAGAGTAAGCGGAGTTTGCAGAAAAGTCAGCTCTAAAAGCAGCTACTGGCTTCTAGCAGTGCCTAAGCAGCTACTGTAGCATTTAGAAACTCTGCTAATAGCAGCTTTTTTGTTACAAACAGCAGCTTTCCCCCATCTAGCCTTTCCAGCTAGAAGGAAGTCCCAAATGGACTGTTTTCCTGCAGTGGTCAGTTGCTATGTCCTCCTGTTTCAAATATGGTGATTGGTTGTGAGTGAACAGAGTCACCCTGCTTGCACCCCTCAAAACTTGCCTGTAATAATAAAAAAAATGGAGCTGCCCCTGTTTGGATGAGTGGGTGGGCTCATATGTGGTAAATTCACCACATAACCAAGGAGTTTATATGCCTGGGGGCCAGACAGGTCAGGCCACCTTTCCCTCACCCTCCCTGTCAGAAATCTCAAGATATCTCTGTGTAACAGGCAGAGAAAGGAGAGATAGAGAATTACATCTAGACAAATGTATAAGAGATCATTTATAATTACTTTACAACCATTCCTGGATGCAAGGCTTTGCATTCGTGAAGAGCTAGAGAGAAACTTCAAAATGATCATTCTGCCTTGCTTGGCATGCCAAGATGTCAGAGAACTGCTGGCCTACAAATTGCTCCACTTGCACTTGTTCCCATACAGTCTTCATTAATGTAGTGGCAATGGGCTTGAGACAGCTACTACAGCAAATGGGAGAGGGCTCCATGAATACAGCAGGAGGCCTTGATTTAGTTCCTGGTTTGATTTAACTACTGGAATAATCTTATCTGAGACTGATGTCTTGTGGCCTTTGCTTCTCTATAAATAACACAGGGAAGCTTGTCCATGGCAGAAATAATGTTTCACTATATGCTAGCCCAGGGAGCACTAGGGAGACAGGAACTCGAAATAATGGGAGCGATACATGCTTTCGCACAGGTCCTGAGAAGCAATGTGCCTGGGGAACTGAACCCTCTAAGCGTGTTCAAGCCATTAATGAAAAATTACATGCCACGAGTCTGCTTCTTAAGTCTCCCAGCTGCATGACCACTGTGTGTGGTGGTTTTTGTTTTTTTCTGGAAAATGATTTGATTTTGTATTTAAAATGGAGACTTAATGTAGATGCGTGAAGGTGTTAGAGAAAGGGTTCTGAAGAAAATTACCATTCTGCTATAACTGAATTTTCTTAATTAAGTTTCTGTGTTCAGGACCAATATATTCAGCAAAAGATGTTGTTTGTGCTGTGGAAGTGCAGTGGCACCACTAGATGGTAGCCTTGCTTATTTCACAGTCACCACTTTCCTACTTCCCCCTGCAGTAAGAGAGACGAGTTTCTCGAGATGGGATCATCGTGTACTCTAACAACCCCTCTACACGGACTGACCCATAAGTAAAAAGCTGGTATATAGAAGAAAGCAGGGGAGAAACGACGAACTTCTCCTGAGAGCACACTCGGGGCACAGTCAGTCCTGATGCAGGGCCTGCAAACCCGTGTGGCAGTGGGGAAGGTCAGTTGCAGAGGTTGACTTGCCAGTGGAGATTCCTATGGACTGTCATTCCTTGTTGCAAAGTCGGAGAGATTTTGACCAAAATAAATTGCAGTCAGTAGTTCACACACAGGAACAGCAAGATGGTAATGAAATTCTTTTGGTATGAGCTGATAATATAGAAAGGCCTCTTTTCCCCCCCACCCACTGTTTATAAACACTATTCCACAAGATGTTTGTGTCTTAAGTACAAGAGTAAGTGCCCAAAGAGTTGGACTGTGATTATCCTTGTGGGTATCTTCCAAATCACGATATTCTATGATTCCATGAAATATTTGATGAGACCTGCTGAGCCTAGGCAAGCAGTGCATCCACATAGAAATGTTTCCAGGAAGTGAGTGTACTGAGCGGCTCTCCATTTAGGAAGTATATGAAATTCCTTATTTTGTTTCCCCAACACTTCATTTTTATGGCACTGCTTACTAAATTGCAATACAAAGTGCATTATATAGACTATGCAACTAAATGCTAATCATAACTCTAACCACATAGCAAAAACCACAATGCAGTGTTATTACACTTATTTTTATTAAAGGAACATGAATTTCTGAGTATCTTGCCTGAGCATTTCTGTCAGGGAAATTTATTAATAGGCTATTCACTAATAATCTTGATAACCTGCTGGTTGTCTTGCATCTCTTTAGTAGATATAGTGCATATTCCAGGGAGAGTTCTTCTCCGGTATGCTGTCAGAGCATAAAAGCTTTCCCTTCTGCTGGATGTTGTACTTTGTTGAAGAGGGAAGCAATTTGCTGATTTGCAAATCCTGGAATCTGATGAATCACCTTTGGATGTCTCAGGAGGTCATTGGTCCTTCTGATTACAACGACATTTTTTTATTACAGATCATTATAACCATTTGGAGGCTTTTTTGGACCATCATCATAGTCTTAGATCTAAAAATATCCATTAAAATGTGAGTTTTAGCTTATAAAAGTGTTAGAAGATTAAATCATGTCCAATTTTCAAACAAATGGGAAAAGTGGGTATCACTACAAAAAAGAACAATACATTTAAGAGTAAATTATTAAATATTAAAGTATAATTTCCAGATACTTTGCTCTGAATTACTTTGCCTAATTGTTGTATGTCTTTGTCTAATCGTTGTTTCCTCTTGTTCATCACTGTAGTACTTATAATTACAAATATTTTTTTCTGTTCTTTAGGTTGGTAGATGTCAATATGATCTTCTAAAACTATAAATATTTCTAACTAAAGACAAAATATCGCTATTAATCTTAATGATCCTTTAAATTGTTCTCAGTTCATGAGTGTTCTGCTATTACCAGGAACATAGCTGTAAAGGCAGGGAACAAAATACAGAAGAAGGTTCTGGAAGGCATAGGAAAAATTGTCTCTTGCAGATAAATAGATTTGCTGTTATAAAAGGTGTGATAAATTTTAAAGTCAACTTGGGCAGTTCAATAGGACTACTAAATGTGTTTACATTTACAAGAACATGTAGGAAAATGTATGAGATGCAAATTTCATTATTGTAGTGGACTTCTTTGACCTCCTTATATGCCTTAGGTCACTCTAATATGACATGATTTTACTGCTGATTGTTTTGCATCTGCCGTTCCAGGGACTTCCTAAAATTATTAGGTGTAGAAGTAAAAGGTCTATTATATGCTTTCCACTGAACTACCATCCTATGTTGAATTTTTTGCTTTAGTAATGACCAGTTACTTCCCCTGTAATCTCAAAAGCCTATCTTGACAGAACAGACAATATTCCGTGTATTTGGAAGGTGCCAAACAGAAATATCTTCCTATGGGTGTGTTCTATGAAGCCTCATTTCTAACTGTCTGGGATGCTGCTGTGATTCTCTACTCATCCATCTCAAGCTGTGTCCAGGGATTTAATCTCAACCGTAACCCTATAGTAGTGTGTGCAGGTTAGAGCAGTGACGTTGCCAGGCCTGGTCCATTACTCGTTTGTTTTCTGCACATGAGGACACCTCATTCCTTTCCATTCACACTGGTTACCTGAGTTTTGAGACCCACCAGAACACAGCTGCCTGGAGCGCTATGCCGATGCCAAGCACGCTCCTTTAGTCCATGACCAGAGGGGTTTGCTAATGCTCATCAGCCATGTATGTGGGTGTTTAACCCTCCACCATGTTGCTACTTGGAGTCCATATCCAGTGTGAAAAACAACCCATTCTTAGAATCATAGAAACACACAATTGTTAGGGTTGGAAAAGATACCTAAGATCATGAAGTCCAACCATTAACCCGACTGCCAAGTCCACCACTAAATCAGATCCCCAAGTACTACATCTACTCTTCCTTTGAAGAGAGATGGTGATTCCACCATCTTCCTTCTCTCCAGAGATGGTGATTCCACCATTTCCCTGGGCACCCCATCCCAACACTTAACAACCCGTTCAGTGAAGAAATTTTCCTTAATATCCAGTATAAACCTCCCATGGTGCAACTTGAGGCTGTTTCTTCCTGTCCTATTGCTTTTTACCTTGAGGACGTGACCAACCCCAAGCTGTCTACAATCTCCTTTCAGGCAATTGTAGAGAGTGATAGATTCTACGGCTTCTCAGCCTACTTGGCTCTCTACCTCTCTGCCTCTCACTATCGCCAGAGGAGCACTGGGATACAGCAGGTGGCATTTTGGGAGAGTTACCAATTACCGCTGCCTCACCTTGATATGGGCAGTACTACACTTGCCAAGCACGAGCCAGACATTCTTTCTTCCCTAAGGAGAAAAAAAAAAGATTCCCTAAGGAGAAAAGAAAAGATTTTTTTTTTCTGGGGAAGACCTGCCTCACACACAACCCCTACTCCTTCACAGAGGAACATCTGCTCCGATGTGAGCTGTTGCCCCAAAGCCCCGAGTGCGGCACCGCCGAGGGGCCGCGGGCCCGGGTCAGGCCGGGCGGGCGGGGCACACACCCGACATGGCGCCGCAGCCATCGCCCCCTCGCCCGCCTCGCCCCGCCCGGCCGGCACCCTGCGGGCCACGGCTCTGGGCGGCGGCCGNCAGCGCAGCGCAGCACAGCACAGCACAGCACAGCACAGCGCGTCCCGCGGCAGAGCCCCGGTGCGCGGCCGCCCGCGGTGCCGCCGCTCCGCCCGGCCCGCTGCCGGTGCGACCGGGCAGGAGGCCGGGGGAGGGTCCCGCCGCCCTTGCCCGGGGCGATTCCGGCGCATCCCGGTCTCGGGGGTGGGGGGCTGGGGCCGGGCTGCGGTCCGCTGCCTTCCCCCGGTGTGCAGGAGCGCTGCCGCTGCTACTGCAGAGCGCTGGCCGAGCCTGTGGCGAGCGTGGGCTCTGTTCCTGCGGGCGGCGAATAGCAGTGGCGGCCGGTCTTGTTCTGCTGGTGGTGGTGCGGTAGAGAAGCCTGAAAAGTGGCAAAAGTGCCTCTAGAAGTACCTTTTTTATGTTGTTGTTTTTTAATTACTAGAGTGAGCGAGTTAAGCTCTGTGATTAAACCCTCGTAGACGAGGGTTGCACGCGGGGCTGCTAATGGGAGTGTGCAAAAAATACAGTTCTCGGAACAAAACGTGGACCCCATGAATCCGTCTTGGAAGTTGTCAGCAATTTGCTTGGGTCCCAAGGCAGCAACGGAGCTACTTTTCGTTGCGGCTAGAGAGACAGATAAAATGGAAAGTGTAACGGTTTGTACTTGTACTTCATTGCTTTGCCTGCTTGTTTGCAATGTTTTATAGTTCTTGGCTGGGCTCCTGCTTGCTAGGGAGGGTAAGGGTGCTTCTGGGCTTTAAACACAAAATAACTAAAACCAAGGGAAAAACCAACTCTGCAGTGGGGATGCGCTGGTAGGCTTTGTGTGTTATGGATGCTGTTGGTAGCTGTACTTGGTAAATGGTATCTGCAGTCAGTTGTTCAGGGTAACAGTATCTGCTGCAAGTTTCAGTGCTTCGCGGAAGATCTGCTGTGTTGCCCCAGAAGCTGAGGTATGGATGCTGCTGAGCTGCTGCAGCTTTGCTGTGTCCTCTAGCTCAGCGGTGTGTTCCTCCAGTTTGTTCTAGGTCCTACATGTCGTCATCCTGCCATCTCGTGCTCTAGTATTTTCTGAACGCCTGAATGAGTTGTCTGTCTTGGGTTTAAAACTATTTTCTGCTGGCATAATTGCATTTAGTTAAAATAAGAGTGCAGATGTCCTAGCACATAAAGGAAGAGACATCCTTCTTACGGTGACCTTGGGACAAAATCTTGGCTGATTAATTTCCTTGCCTGGAATAGTCATGTGGAGTGTGGGTATATTTGTTCTTCCTTTACAGCAGTAAGCGTATGATGGAATACTTTTTGGCTTGCAGTTTTGGGGGGATTTTTTGCCATCTAAGAGAAATCAAGGTCTGGAGAAGGCTCTTTGGGATAAAGAGTAATTTTATCTTGTGTTATGAAGAAAACACAACTGTTGTAACAAGGAGGAAGATTCTTGGCTCTGAAGCAGCACAAGTGAATGTGCCTTTTCCAGCAAGAGTCATCTAAATAGTAGATTAGAACTGTGGGAATCATTTGCTGGGAGAGGGAATGCATGACTTAGAAACCTGGATCGAAGTTGGAAACCAGTTACAAAACTGGTCATTTTTGGTGTGGTGTTGAGTAGATTCTGCTGTGCCATTGGTCAAGAAGGGATGGCGACTTCCTTAGGAAATGCCTGAGGAGCCCAGAAAGGGCTGCTGCAGCGTTTGAGCTGAAGAGAGTGGTGACTTCAGAAGCTAGTGAAGGGGGGAATTTGAGTATTTGACGTTGCCTGCTGTAAGGATTTTTTAGCAGAGGTTGTGAAAAACTAGAATGAATCCTGGTAGTTGATAGGTAATGGTGAGCAATCGACTGATTACATCTCCGTCAGATAGCAAGCTTTGACACAGGATGTGCAGTCATACTTGAACAAGTCATCTACACTGAAAACAAACTATACTGTACATCCCTTTCTAGTGGGACACGAAGTCTTGCCTTTGTACCCTGCTGCGAGCAAGGAGTTCCATTACTGGGAACAACAGAGCCAGGGATGTGGTGGGTGCATTGGCTGACCAGTGACCAAATTACTGCTGCCTTGCTACCATGGAGAAAGTAAAGGTGATGGTGGAGTGTATTAGGCCAGGACACAGGCAGGAGGGGTGGTGGAATGGATGTGAGCTCCTGGGGAGTGCCAGGCTAGGATTCTCTCACTTGTGTTGCAGGTGGGACAGTGCAGATTGAGGCTGGAGAACAGCACTGTCAATTATTCCAGAGAAGACAAGGAAAACCAGGCTTGTTTAGCCTAGCAAATAAGGCTGAGATGGAATATGATTGCAGTCTGCAAGTACAGTGGGGATGTAAGCACTAGAAAGGGAGAGAGGAGCTATTTAAGCTAAAGAACAATGTTGGCATGAGAACAAATGGGTTCTCATAAACTGGCATGAATAAACTTAAGCTGGAATTTACACAGTTTCTTCTCTAAGTGGGCTCAGGTTCTAGAACAATCTTTAAATGGGAAAAATGGGAGCAAGCCCCTTAACTAGCTCTTGAGGATGTGTTGAGGAAGTCTGTATTATGTGCTTGGCTGTGGCAGTAGGCGAGGAGGCTTGGTGACTCAGGGAAAGCTTTTCTGTATGTCTGAGTTAACTGAATATAGATTTTATGTGATCGTGTTGCTTATTTTTAAAATCTGACATTACAAAACTGGTATAAAAAAGCCTGCTTTACCATTTGTATTGCTACATGATTGCAATGTGCTTAGCAGCCACTTTCTGAAATGTTTTGCATGTTAGTTTTATTTCCCCTCCAAAATAATCTGTTGTCTGACAACTGCATCTAGTTGTGTAGAAAATCTTTTTCCTTTAAGTTCAAGCTGTGCAAAGGGAGACTATATGTTTGCATGTGTGAGCTGCTTGAGCTTGTTAACTTTCAGGTTAAATAATGAACTGCAGCATTCCTCCCCCCAAAAGTAATTCATGAATCCTCCCAAAAAGGAGGTCTTGGGCGGCTGTACAGTAGACCCAGATAGTGTGAACTGAGACCAGTTCTCCAAGGTAAGCTGTGACTGGAAGACCAGAATTAAGTGAAGTTGAAGCAAATCTGAAAACAAGTCTGGTTTAGCTAGTTGTGCATGGGATTTGACTCATTTGTTGTCCTGCAGAATAGCTGAGTTATCTGGCATGGTGGTTGCAGTAGTTGAACTTGTGTGAAATCTGTAGTTGGTTCAAAAAATATTGTGTGTGCGACATGGAATACAACCAGCTGCAGATGCTATATAATGGGTACTGTGACTGTCAGCAGTACCTGACTGCTTCTCATGATGACCAGTATCCCAGCACCTCTGTGCCTGTTTCCTTGTCTCATCATGCTTTGGACAGAGGACTAATCCATGCTGTCCCCAGAGATTTAAGGAGCAGGGAGTGTTTTTGGAAGGCTCTGTGTGGTGTCCTGCTTTAGTTTCCTAATTCTTTTTACCCTTCAGCCTACTTTCTTTGTAATCTGTTGTCTTCTGCAACCTGTCTTTTTTTTTTTCTTTCCTTTTTCTTTTATTATTTTTTTCTTGGCTCCATGTAAGCAGACGTCGAAGGAAAAATACAAACAGGATGCCCTTATTCAAAACCTCCACTACAGATACTCTCTGAACCTCTGGCTGTTCTCAGCTGGTGTTACCAGAGTTGGGTGCAAGCTTTCCCTTCAAAACATTTGGTGGGTTTTGGTTCCAAATGCCTGTCTGGTCTGTCTGCAGCCTCCTGGGACCTTGTTGCAAACTCTCTGGCCTTTAGCCAGGAGTGCTGCTTGTCGGTAGGTCTGCTTCTGGCTGTGAAAAAAATTCCTTCTTTCTGCTTGGCTTCCCCAGAATCCCTGCTGAGGTTATTGTCTCTTTTACCACTTTCCATTCACCTGCAAGGGGTGTTACAGGTGGGAGGCTATACAGCTCTGGCAGAAGAATTTGAGGGAAACATTGCGGAGAGTGCCCTGGGATTGCTGATGAACACTGGTTTATCTGTGCCTTATCTGGGAGGCCCTGGTTGCCGAAGTCTATTGCCCAGGGTCTAAGAGCAGACCCTGCACCAAGGCGAATGGAAATGAATGTAGAAGTCTGCCCTCAACAACAGACAGCTGGCCTCCATCACTCGCAGGACAGTGAGTTAACCTTGTGTAGTGGGCTTCTTTATGCCTTAAAAAAAAATGAAACTCGGTTTAGCTGGAGATCTAAGGTCGTAAAGTTCTGTCTCCCAATGTTGAAACCATTTTCTTTCTCTAGCTGAAATGTGCTGAGCTTCAGTCTCCCCTGAAAATGTGATATTTGTTTGGATAAGTATTTAGATTGTGACTTTTACTGCTGAACAAACCCTACATCTGAGTGTAACACTGATTAGTGCATTTTTAAAGTTGTCTGCATACCAATCAGGATGATTAACTAGATGCAAATATGTGCCTTTATCAGTAGTCTTTGTTGAATTTGATACTGAACATTGATCTCAGATGAACGAAGTTGGATGCAGTTCAGTCTAGGAATTCATGAATGTAAGCTACTAACTTGAGTAGTAGTGCATTAAAAGTAATATGTGACAGAGGGAGGTTTCCTAGAAAATAAAATATGCAAATTTTTCCTCTGATCTCAGTCCCAGATAGCCAGTCTGTAATTCTGGTTTGAATAGTGCTATGGCTGTAAAGCACTTTAAGCAAATGCCTGGCAGACTTATATTTGGCAGTTTATTCTGTTGGACTTCACAATTTAAAAACCTTCACTAAAATCTCAGTGATGTCCTCCTGTAGCTATGCCAAAATAGAGTTATAACTCAGTGATTTATTAGGGCTTGGCTGTTCTTATTTTCCATAGAAAACTTAAGGGGAATCTTTTTTTTCCTTTGTCATCCTTGCTGGATTACATTGCACCCCAGATAATATACGTGTCAGACAAAGTATGAGCTCGGTCTGCCTTTGGGAAAACCCTCCTGGAAGTACTAGTCATGCTTCACTGTGATATGCTTTTATGCAATTCCACAGTGTGTTTAGTTGTTTTGTTGGAGGTTTGATTTTGTTTGCCTTTAGTGCAAGTGCAGTTTAATTTTCAAAGGCACCAAAAGGAACATTTCTAAAGTACTTCTGCAGATTTCAAGTGTAGATGATGTGTTTAAAAATACCATTTGGGTTTAATGTTGGTGTTAAAATATGTTTCATGCAGTACTCTCTTAGTCACAACTGATTTTTTCCTTATGGTTATGGAGAGAGGTTTCCCAATGTAATTACTGTGTGAAGGACAGATTCCAAAGAGAAGGAAACTAACAGACATTAAAGGTTCCTTACCTTTATGAATTAACTTGTTTTAACAGAAGAAACTACCGTGAGCTTTATATATTTTGTTGTTGTAATCTGTTGTAGAAACATGTATTTTCTTTGCAGTGTTCTCAGGGTAGGAAGCCCTCCAACCAGTTATTAAATGGTAGTCATTAGTGTGTTTAATATTGGCACAAATTAATTAAGATTTTATATGAAACCTTGTAAGTATAATTTCTCAGATGAGTTGAAGGGAGGTGCTGCAGGGTTCTTACAGGCCAGCTGCGGAATTCAGCAAATGAGGAGCTTGACATTAGGCCATCCTATCTATTTAATATGGAATTTCATTATAAGGAAAGGGAAGCAGTAGTTTGGGTAAATATGACAACTAATTCATTGCTCTTGTGTTTACACTTGCCTTGTTAATTCTATTTGCAAAGAGGATTATTCTTAGGAAGAGAGAGTTCTTAGCAAGGTGGTGAACTGTGTAGCTGTGGAGGAAGCTGTGCAGAGAACCAGCATGAAACATGAAAGGGAACTGCAAGGAAGACAAATAAGGAGGAGAAATGCTCTCCCATGGAGAATTTGGCACTTGACAGATCAAATTGGGATTTAAATGTGGCATAATGGAAAGATAGTTTAATTAAGTTGTTTAAATGAGTTGGAGATATATACAAATAGGCCACAATCTGTGAATTTACAGAAAGATTCATCTGGAATAAATACAGTAGGGAGCCTGGTTGTTTGGGATGCATGTGGCATTAAGAAAACCTTCAGCACTATGTGATGATCTTGTCTCGTTGGCACCCTGCATGCCTCCTGTGTGAGCTGGAGAGGCAGGATCTCCATGGTTTTTTGGTGGTGGTTTTCTTTTTTTTTTTTTTTCCTGGATACCCATGTGGGTGTAAAACCTTTGGGGAATGTGAGGTCTCACCAGGTCAGGCACCCTGGTGGAGTGGCAGGTTGGGAAATAACTCACGTTTTTCGAGTCCTGTGTTTGTCTGCTTGCCTTTTTCTTCTTTTTTTCCCTTCTCTCCTTCCCTCTCTCTTTTTCCCACTATAATTCAAGAAAACAGTGAAACAACATGAGAACTATCAGTAAAGGGAACGGTGTAACACAGCTATATATGAGAAGATGCATGTACTCAGACAAACAGGATTTTGTTTTTTGAGGTTTGACATTCATTCCCTTAAGAAGTTCTCAAATTTAGGAAAAATGTTATATGATACTTGTGTATTTGAAAAGAGAAGCATTAGAAAAAACCCATGTTTTTAATTATTTGATGTGTGCTTCTAGGAAAGGTTTGAGATCGCACTTATTGTTAGCTAACTTTATAGGCTGGTAAGATGACCAACAAAGGATCCTGAAGTAACACAAAGTAATGTTGGCTTTAAGCATGTGTTATTATTTAGCATGTGCAAGAGCTGCTAGCAAACCATGCTTAATTATGTATGTGTGTCTTAAACTTATTTTTATAATCTTTGCATGCTGTTATGTCAGCATTGACATGTGTGAACTTTTTCAGTGAAATATGCTGTATATTTTCTTTTGCTAGTATGGATTTAAACATGGGTAAAAATGATGATTCTATATCTGCCAAAATATAGAAAGCTTTCTGCTAGAGGCATATGGGCATTTAGGGACCAATAATTCTTTTTTGAAAACCAATATAGATATGTCCTAATGTGATAAAGATGGTGCTGTTTGTCAGGGAAATGATTGAAGTGTTCCCTGGGAAGTTTGTCTTTGCATCCTAACAGCATGTCAATATTGTGATGCCCTAGCACTGAAGTGTAAGTCTTGATGGCAGACCACAGAAAATTCTGGTATTCTCAGTGAGGGGTCTGTGTGGGGAAAGGGACCAAGAGGGGCAATTGGGAGACTGAGAGATATCAGTGAGGCTTGATACCAAGGAAGTTCTGAAGTCATGGTATCCTCAGAGCATTGTTAAAGGTTTGTTCCTCAGGCAGGAGTCACATTTCTGTTGTTTTCTGTCTTGCTTTGGGCTAAAATCAGCCAGCATGTGTCGCATGTTGGTTCAGAAATACAGTCTCCATGCTTTGGTTTTGGCCAGCCAGTGTGTAGCAACACACGCGGTGATGTGATGTGGTTCTGCTTGCTCATTTTTAGGAGAAAAAAGGGGGTCCCTCAGTGCTTTCCTGATCTAACCAGAAAGTCAGGAGGTGGTGCTTGTTCTCCCTCCTTTCCAATGTGTTTCGCATTTTACAGGGATGGGAACAGCTGACATGCAGGATATGGCAAGATACATCCCTAAATTTGCTGTTTCCTTGGTAGCAGAGGCTCTGGTGACCCTTGTAGCCTCAGAGATGGGGCAGCTGAGAGCTGTCACTGTCCTTGCCTTGCAGTAACCCTGGGGCTTTACTGAGCAGTGTACCCTGCTGGTCTCTGGAGAGGCCCAGGAGGTGGCGGCTGGCTGCCTGCCATCCTGCAGCACAGCGCCTGGCTCTGCTGCCGCCAAACCAGCAGGTAGGAGTGCTGGCTGGGCGGAAAACATTTTGTGGGATTTATCCAAAATAAATATCTAATTTTGCATGGGTGAGGCTGACATTCTTCAGCTGCACCTCCTTCCAGAGCAGAAGAGAAACCCTCCTTCATCGCTATGCTTTTCTAAGCTTTTGTGTATTTGCAAGGTAAAGCTATTATTTTCCTAAATTTAAAGTTTGGAATCTCCTTTCTTGAGCTGTGATGGATGTCTAGATCTATACTGCTTTGAAAACCTGTTTGAAGACACATAACCCAAACTTCTCTGAACCTCCCCAAAAAGGCTCACACTGAGGCATTTAGCTGATTTTTTTGCTTCTGCTCTGTGCTTCTACATAATCCTTGAAGTGTAAATATAGAGCTGGAAAAAATAGCACTTGATCTGGTATCCCAGCTTGCAGTAGGACTTAAATTAGGAAATATGAGCTTCTGCTATAAATCAGAAATTTTAGTTTGTAACCCCTTAATTTTTGGCCTGATAAATCCTATTACTCCTAGAAAGCTGTTAAGATTAATGTCTGTAAGTCCCAAGGTTGTTCTAAATCCATGGGTTAAATAACACATATGCAAGGGTTTAAAATAAGACTGTCAGCCCACACAACATGCTGGCTGTAAAGCCAAGCCTGGACAGTGTGGAGCTGATTCAGGCCATGCTGATCTGACTTCAAACCTAGTGTTGAGCTTTAGCTTCTGCTGCCTGTTCTTGTGCTGCAGTACAGGGATGGAAAATTCAGAGGTTGCTGATGTTTGTACTACTGTCATTAGTTCTCCCAGAGTAACGGGGTGGATACTTTTTGCACAGTCGTCAGGCTGTCCTAGAAAACTCTTGCTTGGCACACAGTGTGAGCATGTCCAGAGTTTTCCTAGAGCACTCTTGCTTGGCACATGGGATGAGCATGTCTCGAGTTTTCCCTGCTACTGAGTGCAAATACTCGGTATCTTCCTTAAGCAGCCAATGTTCAAGCAGGGAACTGGGCTTTCCCCATTCTGGAGTTGTTCTTTGAACTGAGATTGCAGGCAAGTATTTTAAGCATGGGTAGATGCAATGTGCTGTTATGGCAGGATGTGAATCCTCCTTGCACAAGGTGAGCTTGAAAGGAGGTGTTGAAATTCTAGATCCACGATGGTAGAGGGTGAAACTGAAGAGATTTTCAAAACTGACAGAGGAAATGCTCTAAGGACGCACACACCCTGCAATTCCAAAATGAAGATACTGGTGCTCCCAAAGGCTGGCTCAGGAAAGGCACCTGCCAGAGGACTCAGGTGGAGGCAGGAGTGAGTACGTAAATAGATGAAGAGGAATTTTAAAAACACAGAGGATCTAGGTGATGACATTGGCCTCAAAATGCAACAGTAAAATAAGCCTAAGTCACTTGCATGGAGTTAGGCCCTAACCTTGGTATAAAACTCCTCTGTGGAGCAGTGAGGAGGCATAGTCTGTGCTAAGTACAATATAAACGCATTTTAAAATGTTTTCTAGGTTTCTTTCTTTTCTCTGCTTGCCTGTTTTGAAGACAGACCATAGTTTATCCTGAAAGATTATAAGTACCCAAATTTGAGAATAATTTTTTGTTTTGCAGAAACTGAGGTTTCCACATGGGAGTTTCACACACAAGCTATGTTCCTTTGCATTTTCATGGATGTTGTTAATGTAGTAGTGTCTGTAGCTTTTATTATCTCTAATTCAGAAGCATAAGCTACCTCAAATGCTTTCACAGCACAACAGGGAGTTTTAATAGGCTGTGAGAGACCCTGTGCAAAGCTTGTCAAGTGGCCACAGCTGGTTGGTAAAAATGGATGGTTAAAAACTAGTGTTTTCCAAAGGCTTGTAAGTTGAGTGTGACAGGCTCATTGATTAGCTGTGTTTCTACCTCTCTCAGAAGCTGTGGGTGAAAGAACCTTTTCTTTGAAACAGAGCAGTGCACACATGAATGGTTGACTCTTGTGGAGGCTAATACTTTCTTACCTCAGATGGTATCTGCACGCCATACAGGAAATGGTAATAAAATTACTAGTACTTTTGAAATGGGTGTTGTCGTGGTTTTTAGCCATAACTAGAAAGCAACACAATATCTTAAACTTGTTTAAATGTTTCAAATTGAAACAAAGGACTTTGAAATCCAGAGAACCTCACAATTTTACAAGGTGAAGTATATTGGTTTTACTGAGTGTCTCCTGAGGATTGACAGAGGCAAAGCACTGTAGTGAAATGACAGTGTGGGTTTGATACCCTCTGATGGGGAGCAAGTATTTAAAAAAAAAAGGCAGCTCTACTGGGAAGTCTACCTCTAGTGCTGTTATCTTAAGGGTTACCAGGAATGGCTCCAGAAGCTGAGCTTACTTTAGAACAGCAGCTTATTGTCAGAATCAAGATCAGGAAACTCGCTTCTTGCTTCTGAAGAGAAGTAGTGTTAGGAGGCTTTTACATGCTCATTTTCTTCATTTGCTCCATGCTTTTTCATGGTATAACAATATCTGTGTTTAAAACAACCCTTTTCTTAAAACATTTATCTTCAAAGATAAAAGCAAAGTATTTATAATGTTAGCATGGGATTGGCAGCTTTTAATTAAAGTTAAGAAACAGCATGCTGACAGGAATTTTTAGATCTGCTGGTTTTCCTGTTGTCACATGGATTTCTCCACATTAATACAGCTTTTGATAATTGCTCCCTTAACCCAGTTACTCTTTTTATACTTTCCTTTCCACACTGAGTCAGGCAAGCATAAACATTTCATGTATATTAGAAATGAGAAATTTTGTCTTCAGAAATGAGTCACAATGGAAGAGGAGGAGGGAGAACAGCAAGTCATGTGGTTTTTTGCCTGCATTCTAAATGAAATTGTGTAGGTAAATGCTGTGTTTAGGTACTACCACACTGATGGGGTTTCTCCCCAAATACTGATTGTGATAGATGAGTTTCTTAAACTATATTAATTTTTTGAGCTGAAAACTTCGTATGCAAGTTGCTTGTTAGCAGTGATTGTGTTGCCAAAGGCAGTCTGTTGATGCCACCACTCAGGCAAGTGGCATATTTTGGACTTTACTCCTGTGAGATGGTAATCGATTGCTCGCCTGTATTATAAGGGCAGAAGAAGGTATTAAAAAGAAGAAAAGGTGTTTTTTAAAAGGAGGAGTAATTACCACCTTAATTTGCTGAGTAGGGCCATCAGTAATATAAAAGAAACTAGTTAAT
>VYXC01000076.1:80882-112651 GCA_013397175.1 Platysteira castanea
AAAATAGGAGCTAGGAGTGATGATAGTATACCAGACACTTTGAGGTTGCTTTTATCACAGATGATCTGTTTTCCTGTCTGTGGACAGGCAACATCACTTAGGTCCTTCTGTCTTTATCTAGAGGAAACAAATCTTACTTTTAGCCTCCAGCGTGGTTTTGTGTAAATGATTAATTGCTCTTCTGTTTTGTTAAGCTGCAGCCAACCATCAGATGTGGGATCATGTTATTATTATTATTAAGGAACTCTGATGCTTTAATTACATGTGTGCCACACTTCTCAGTGCTATAAAAGGGAGGTTGCACACTGCCTGTGCATCCAGGCAGGTGTAGTGAGAATAGTACATGGGATTTTTTTTCTGTGGATTTTTGAGTGACTGTTATTAAGACTGTCATGTGTATGTAAGCTTTCAGCATACAGAGCATAAATTGCTGCTCCAATTAAACTTAGAATATGTAAGCAGTAGAGCTTTGCTCCAATGAATTAATTCTCATGCTCTCAGATATCAAAATTGGTTGAAATTTGTTGGCTTAATTTCACATCAGTGACCCCTTTGTACAAACATATACTTGTTATCTCAGTACAGCAGTGTGGGATTTCTGAGGACGAGCACTGCAAGCCGCCAACTGAGCTGAAAGGTCTCACGTGTCCCTTCTGCAGCATGGAGTGACTTAACACCTCCTCTCAAGGCCTGGACACAATTGTGCTTGTCTGCAATTAGTTGCTTGACTAATTCCCAGTGTTGGTGGTTACAGAGGTAGCAATGCTGTTGCCGTATACTAGGTATTATATAAAGAACAGAAATTAATAAGTATGTTTTGTTGCAGAAAATGTGGATTTCCTTGACATGACTTTTCACTTTTGGGAGGGAAAACACAAACTTTGATTTTCTCCTTCTCAGCAGACTGCTACTTCTTGGAGTAAGTGAAACAGAAGCTGTAGGAAAAGCTGTTATCTTCTTGAGTGACTAAACATATTTATTATTCTCCATATAGAATCATAGAATGGCATGGGTCGGAAGGGACCTTAAAGCTCATCTTGTTCCGACCCCCCTGCCATGGGCAGAGGTTGCTCAAAGCTCTGTCCAACCTGGCCTTGAACACTGCCAGGGATGGGGCATTCACAGCTTCTTTGGACAACCTGTTCCAGTGCCTCACCACCCTCACAGTAGAGAATTTCTTCCCAATATCTACTCTAAACCTACTCTCTTTTGGTTTGACGCCATTTGCCATTTTCCTGTCACTATATCTGCTTTCTCCACCTTTCTTGTAGACTCTGTGAAAGAGAACTTAATGGTTTTTTAAACCTCTGCTCTGACCAATGAAGTATTGTGTTTTCATTCTTTGCATATTTCTTGATTTGGTTCTAATAGAATATAAACGTGTAAAAGTTTATTTTACAAAATGGTAACAGCCCTGGTGTGTTTGAACCACAGTGTGTATTTATAGAAGAAACAGTCAGTCTGTTAAGTTTTAGAACAGATATTAAAGGAAAGAATAGTTAAAGCCATGTATGGGAAATGGGACAAAATGCAGCATAATATAATCTGTTGGTAGACTATGTCAGAGTAAATGACCCTTTATTTTGTTTTTCCTACCTTAAAAATGTGAGTTAGGATAAATATTTTTATTTTATCTGGTCTTTAATAAAACATTTGTTATAGCAGTCGTTAGAGTCACAAAGCAGTCAAGGGTTGTACTAAAGGGGAAACAATAGAAGAGCAAAGGAGATGCCTAGATTGGGGAAGACTAGGGGTGGGATATTGCCACAAAAAAAGTTGTCAGCCAGAAGTTAGGAATGCTTAAAACATGCATTAATCTTGCTGGTATTAAATAAGATGTTGCAGGTATGCAGATGTATCTAACCATTATACAAAAGAAGTAGAGCCATTATGCAGTATACTGTAGGAGTCTTCATTTCTGTCTAGGAAGAAATGAATCATTTTGATAATGAGAAGTGAGAAAGATAATTTGAAATCCAACTTGGTGTAATAAGGCTCCTTTTTCTGACGACAAGCATTGACTTTACCCCACATAGTATCCAGCATTTTGGGGGGACATGCTTTGAGATTTCTTGTCCCTTGCTTTATCTGGTCTTTCCCTGCCTCCTTTCCAGCTCTGTCTCAGTTTGCCTGTTTTTGATCTCGCCTTTTCTTTCTGAAGTTATACAGTTGTACTCTTCTTTATGCTCATAGCTCTGGAAAAGCTAATTGAAACAAGATTTTGCTGATTGTCTTTGGAAGTGGCACAAAGGATGACTGGACTGGCTTGCTCAGCCTGGGGAAAAGGAAAACTGCTCTATAGTTCCTGGGCTTTGAACTGCTTGTGGCTATATGGTTTCCCAACCTGTGGTCACAGTTTCCTATTTGGCTGCTCAGAGGTGAATTCCAAAGGCTTCACAAGAGTTCTGTTTTTTCTTGCTGCACAAGCTTTGGCGAGGACTTCACTGCATACATAATTACAATAACAGTGTTTTAAATACAGGAGGTTGCATAATACATTTCTATTTATTAAATACTATCATTATCTGAATTTATAAAGTTCATAGTCATGTTGTGTGTGACCTGAAACCCTCCAGGTTTGGGGCTTAGTTTGTATATTAGAGCTACCTGTCTTAAGAATACCGAAGGACATCTCCTCTCCCTGATGTTTTTAAATGTCAGTGTAGCCTTACTGTGGGTAAGTGATTGTGTCTTTGAACAAAGTGCTGGAGAAGGATGAGCAGTCCTAGGAGCAGTTGCCTGCTCTCAGCTTTCCCCAGTTCATGGTATGTAAGTTATGGGCTGCCATCTCCGACCCATGCAGACAGGGAGTGATGATCCAAGTGATGTCTCTTCTTGTTCCTTGCAGACCTGCACGGCGAATCAAGGCTGCTCTGTAAGGTCGACAGAGATGATGTTGGACCAAGAGTGAGGGTAGGCCTCTCTAAATACTATACTGTATTTAAAATCTTTATGGCAGCAATTCAAGATTTTATGTAGAGTCAGTGGTGAACCTTTAATGCAGCTGGTAAGATCTATCCTGTGTTAGACTCAAAGAATAGTGTAGAAAATAAATTTTTCCTATTTAAAGTAAAGCATTTGCCACCCTCGTTACTGATAGATGGTATGTTAATTCTAAATAACCCATTGGAATTGGCATGAGTAAGATAAGATGGACTGTGAGAAGTGCTTACTCTGGGTCACCCAGGGTCAGGATTCAGAATAATTATGGCATTGTGCATTCTCTAATTATGTAGAAGATGTTGTTTCCAAAATTCTTAAAAAAGCTTTGGATCTGAATAGCTTGGGATGCTCCTATTAAGTTGTGGCAGGGATTTCAGTGTTCTGGGAAAACATTTTTACCTGCCAGGAAAATATGTGTTCCTTTTGCTTAGCAATATGTGATTCCTTTGGCTTTGCTTTTGCATTTTAGGCAGTACTTTTACGTCTTCAGTACTTTGATTTTGGCCTACTAGTGATAGTAGAATAGATATGCTGAAGTACTTCCCTCTGATATAAGTGGGGCCTGAATCATGTTTGAAAGACATGTCACTTTGTTTGTACAAAGTTATGCCTTCTCCCTCCCCTGGCTGGACATGGGGTCTTGACACTGGGTAATTTGCACACTGAAGAGTGCAGAGACAGCTTCGCTCTTACTTGAAGTATCTGGCTCTGAATGCTCTGACTTTAGGCTGACAGTGTCCAAGCACCAGCCAAGCTGGAGTGGATATTTGATGTTCTCTCCTGGCAGACAGTGGGACCTTCATAGTTTCAGGATTGTTTTTCAGAGATATGCTTTTAGTCCTAGTGGTTCAGCTGGTACTTTTAAAAAATTGGTATACAAACCAAAAACTACTTATCTGATATGGGGGAACTGGAGTTTGAATCAGATTGGTGAAATTTTGAGATCAAGATAGTCTTTAATTGAAGACATTCTCTTAATTTTTGCTGTAAAGCATAATTTTTTGCTATAAAGCTGCAAAACACAAGGCAAAATTGCCCTAAGCTTAAGATTTATCGACTTCACTTTTCTTCTTTCCTCGCCTTCTAAAACAATGTGCAGTATACTGTGAAGTAGGGTAACTATGTTTGGACTCAAAAGTGTTTAGCAATGCCTTACTGACTGCAGTGGGTTTGATACAGAGCACCGTTCAAAAAATGCATGGCTTTGTGTTGAAGGCAGGAGCACAGCAACAGGCAATTACTAGTGGGTTTTGTACACGATGCAACGGGAGTAGGGTCAGGGAAGCTGTGGCACAGAGCAGAGGAGCTGTAAGCACGTGTACTGTTTGATATTTCAGGCTGCTGTGGTGGGTTGGACTGTAAACATCTCTCCCTGTTTCCCTTTTTGTGTTTTGCTCCCTGCCAAGGCAGATGTAAACTTGCAGTGTTATTTGAGGTTTCTCTGTGCGGACCTACCTTTTAGCTGGAATTAGGGCAGAACACCTCCCTCCCCGATGGGTAACCTGCTCATGTTCCTGTGTGACCAGAAATAGAGAGAGAGATTAAAAAACACTTTCCTGCTTTAAAAATTTCCCCCAGGTTGAAGTGGATAGGAAAGTTTAGTGTGGCTGATTAGTTCTAATTTCCCTGCCCCACGCAAATAATTAAAGGTTGCTGTTAAATTCACCTCATTCTCTTTTAAGCCTCCCTGGCCATATTAAGCTGCCTAACTCAGGTAGGGTTTTTTATGTTGGTAGAGGAAAGTGTTGTATTTAGAAAAACACTGTATTGTGGAACAGTTTTTAAATTATATGGAAACATAGCATTTAACAACCAATAAGATGATTTGTGATGGAAGACATCAGAACAAAGGACTTATGAATGTTGTGTATCTGCCATGAAGGTGCCTGCCTTCAGTTCCTGCATAGCTACTTGGTGCTTAATCACGAAAGGATCTACATTGTCTACATTGGCAGTGCTGGGGAATTTAACACATGCTCTAAGGTCTAGTTAGTGTAAGGATTCCTGCATATTTCAGATATTTGGTAACTGCACTTATGTGTTTTGGGGGAAAAGTGGAGGGAGGTATCTTGAGTAATACTGTTCAGTTGATAGTAAAATAGTTACACATCTGTCTTTTCTTACTGAGTCATAGATTTGAGATACAGATGCCCTTAAGGCATTGCTTTCCATAGTCCCTGGGGAAATTTCTCCACCTGGGTTCTTAGCACTGGTGTTAGAAGTGCCAGCTGCAAGCTGGTGTTTGATTATGTAAATGATAACTAGCATGGTAGATACATGTACAGGGATCGTGTAACATCCAGGAATTGGCAGGAGGGAAATTCCTCTGGCTGGTTGTTGGTTTACTTGCAGGTCAACTCTTCTTTTACTGTGGATGGTTACATGAAGAAAAGACTTCGCGTGAGTGCCAATCTATTTCTTCTTGAAAGACTAGTCAACAGATTAAGAACTTATAAACAGCAGGAATTAGCAGCCTGGCAGCCTAAGCTGTCACAGGCTTTGAATAGCATGTGCTCAGGAGCATTTTTCTTTTGCCTTGTCAGGACAGCCACATTTTACAATGGTCATTATGCTGCTGGCAGGGTTTGCAAACACATCCAGTTGCGTTTGGCTCGACTCCCGTTGCTGCGGTGTTTTGTTTTTCCAGAGTGCCTTTAGCTGCAGTTCAACACCTTTTATCAATCTGGCCTTACCATGGCATGAAAACAAGAAAGGCTTGCATAGAAAGTCACTGTCTAGATTCTGACTGATGTTACTTACATGTTTCATCATCCTCTTCTCCCAGCATGGGTCTTTTTTGGCCACCGAGGTAAGGAAAGCCCACCAACTCAGTGGCTACATGAGAGGAAGTGCTGGAGAAGTAATGGAGACGTTTTCCCTGGTGCTGAGTGGTGGTTTTAAGTTAGAATGGGGAGACTTTCTTAAAAATTTAAGATTTTGTGTGTTCTTGAGTAAAAAGAGGACTTCTTTTCTGAAGTTACCTAATGCTCTGAAATATGTGCAATTAGAAGTCGGCCAAAGTTGTGATACATCAGTACATTTCAATGAAAACCACAAAGTGTTCATGGCTAAGGATACCTTTCATGAACTTACTGTTCAGCTCTTTAAAACCATTAATACTGAGGTATTCTGTTGCAACTCCTTTCTCATTGTAAAAGTTTTTTAAATTTTTTTTTGTGTGTCTTGAAAACGACACTCTTAATTTTAAATGAACACTAAGAATTCATTTAAGACAGGTTGAAAGAAAAGGCAAAAAAATCATTTTGGTTTTAATTTTTTCTATTCCGTTTCTTTTCAGACTCCCTGCACTTCTGAAGATTTAAGGCAGAGAGGCAGAAAAGCTAGGGGAGGTTGTAAAGTGAAGGATCTGGGGATTAGATGTGAGTTCAGCCATCCCATCTGCAGGGATACAAGAAAGGTGCTGCTGTTAGCTCTTTCAAAAGCTAGTTGTTGAATCCAGAAGAAATCTCTTGAAAACCTTCAAAGACCCATGCAGATTAAATGTAGTGTGTGGTTTTAGATTCATGCCCTTTTTCAAGAGCTTCAAGCCCACATCACTGAGCACAGATGAAAAGAGTATGTGGAGAAGTCAAAGGAAGAATAACACGCATCTCACTGCAGCCAGCTGCACTCTAACTTGGTGCTGTCTCTTACTATTATGAAAAACTGTGTGACATCCTTGGTTGTAAAAGCTGATTGTGGAGGAGGTCTGCATCCTGCTTGGTGTTTCTAGCTGAGGACGTGCGTGTTGAATGATTAAAAGAACAATTTGGGAAAGATGTTGCTTATGTGACTTCGGTGTTGTGCTGTGCTAGGGTGGTTGCGGTTTATGTGTCTCTGATGTGAGTATAGTAATGGTCTTCTTAACTCAAGTAGAAGTTGTGTAACTTAGTACTTCAGAGCTTCTTTTTGGCAGTTAAGATAAAAGATACACACTGTTAATGAAGGAACAGTGATGTTAGGAAAAAAGTACTATCAGAGACTGTTTTAACAGCTGTGGTTTCTATGATAAAGACAAATCCCTTCACATGAAACAAACTGCAGTTTAGGAATTAATCCTGTTTTGAATATAAATTTATATTTAAATTCTGAGAGGAAGTTTTCTTCTCTCTCCCTGAAGCTCTGTGAAATCCTTTGAGGGAGAAGGGAGGGAGTGCTTAGAAAGCCATTTCTGATATTAAATGGCTTCGGAAAAAGTAGGCTCGTCAAATCCTGAATTTGGGGTTTGGGAGTTAGTGTTCACAGGGTGGGAAAACTTTCTTGAAGAGCAGCTGATTCCAGAGTGCCAGAGGTCAGCTGACCTGGAGCACCCTTTGTGCCCTGACATCACTCCCTGTCCCCATTCCTCTGCTGAAGGAGGGGCTGGTGGCATCCTGCCTCCCCAGCTGGGGGCTGACTGCCCTGTACGGCCACTGGCACTGCTGCAGCCCCTCTGTGGAGTTCCCTGGCCAGTGTACTGTGAAGCTGAACAAATTCCAGTGCTAGTCAAGCCTCTAATCAGTTAGGTACAAGGTGAAAAGAACAAAGAAGAGAACCAAAAAGCAATAGCTGGGTGTGAAATATCACCAGGCCTTCATTAAGGGATATATGATTGACAGTGTGTGTGCAAGGTGGGCCAAGACTTCCATCACAGGTGCTGCAAAGGCTAACTTGGTTGTATCCCTGCCTCTAAACATTCTTTGCACATTTGAGGGTGTCCTCTGCTTCTAAAATAATGGTTTCTGTTTCTCTGCTCTATCTGGTGCAGATGTTTACCTCCCCGTTACCCCCAAGAGCCTCTAGTGTAAATGTTAGTCTAAACCTGATTTATTCAAGTCCTTTTACTTTGTACTTCCATGGTATGAACAATTTTATACAGTGTTCTGAGAAGTTGTGAACTCCTGTCACAGTTTGTACTCAGCACACTTTTTCTGAAGAAGAAGATAAATGTGAAGAGCATGAATTAGAGTTCAGAAACTCTCCTCCTGCTGTGCTCAGTGTGATAGGGAAAACCAAAATCAGGAGGGAAAAGCTGTTGTTATGGCAGCAGAAATAATTTTTATTTTAGACTTGCTATTCAGATGTTGCTTTCATGTTTCCTATTTCAATCTTGAAAGAAATCTGTGTATTATATGATGAAATAAATGACTTTTTAATAAGCATATAGCTAGTATCTCCCAAAATTCTGTAATTTAGGCACTTATGTGAATAATAGTACATGATATATAATAGTATGTTGCCTTCAGTTTTCCACACTCTATTAGAAAGGGTAATGATGCACAAATGTATAACTTCATTAGGTTTTTATATTTAGTAATTTGCAGCCCACTTTATGCAGATACCTTTATTTGTATTGCGATATAATTAAATCACTGGCGTAATCTTCTGAGCAGTTAGGCTGCCCAGTTATGATTGTAGTGAGTCTGCAGAGATTAACGAATACAACAACTCCTCTAGGTTTTAGTTTTCTTTCCATTGAACAAAGTGTGCTAGAAGGAACAGTTGGGGAAAAATAATGTGGTTTTAACTTACTGGGTTAGTATATGGCTTGTGTCTGAATGGAAGCATTGGTGCTTAGCATCTGCAGAAGACAGCTGCCTCATGGCTGGGGCTTTCCTCTGAGAGGCTGGGCTCTGACATCTTCATGCAAGGGTGTTAGTGGTTCCAGTTCCCTCCGCTTTACCTGCGGAGCTGCTGTGTAAGGGGGACTTTCACTCCAGCATAATGGAGAGAGCAAACTTCCACACTGTTTCTGGAGAGGACTAACAAGGCTCCTCAGGACTATGTTTGGCCTGTGGTCCATGAGCACCTTGAGTCCTTGCAGTGGGTGGGATTTCAGGAAAGTCAGAATGTTCTCATTTTTCATGCTTTTTTTCCCCATTTTTCCCCACATTTTTTTTTTTTGCTTTCCCTCCTTCTAGTGTGCTGCCCACAGTGAAATGTTGTATGCAGCGATGCGTAATTTGCCACAGAAGTCACATGTGTTTTCCCATCACTGTCCTGCTTGTGTTTGCTTCACTTTGCTTTGTTCAGAAACACCCTTTCATTATAGCTGAAGCATAGATTTTGTGCTCAGACTGTACATCAGACTTCCTTATCTTTCTTTTGCAAGTGCTTGTTCTTTGTTTCAGACTGTGTAAAAGTTCAGACACCCAAGTGACGTCCTTAAAATACCAAAAGGCCTCTGGCTGTTCTGGTAGAGTTGAAATTGAATTCCTATTTTCATCAGGAGACCACTAATCATAGGCTTATGTGATGAGCAACTCCACTGTATGTTTGAGTACAGGTAGCTGTTGGGAACTGGTTTCTTGGTACACGCACTGCTCCCTTCAAGTCTTTATTTTGCTTTGATTGTAAGTGGTCACCTTCAATATACCTGTGAAGCTCACGGATCTGGACAAGCCATCTTTTTCTGCAAGCTGTTACCTGAAGTGAAGTGATTTGTCTCCCAGAGAGTAAAATCTACCAGAGCCCAAAGGTGAATGTAGAGCAGAGCAGCAAGCAGCGAAATATGCTTTTTATGACTGGAGTCGATGAGTTTGAAGGGGGAACAGTGGAGGATTTTCAGTTGCATCACCTTCGGTGATGGCAGTCATATCATCCAACCAGGCAGACCTGTTAAATGTTGGTATTTCCCTTGTCTGTGGGAACAGGTAGGAAAAAAGGAAGGAAATTACAAGCTATATGTCTGTTAGTATTTTACAGTGATTATGGGTGTCTGCAGCTCCGTCATTGGCATGGCGCTCCTCTAGCTCCATTACTGAATATTCCGTCCCTCACTGGGATTTATTAAAACACAGTTTGGTGTATAGTTGGGTGGTAACTGTTGAGCTTTTGCCCAGGTGTGGAGAGGCTTTCCTCTTGTTTGAAGACTTAATCTCATGATACTGGTTATCAGGAGAGTGAGAGAATCTGCCTCTCATCTTCTGTTTGGGTAGGGATGGTGTCTGGGCCTTCAGTAGGCAGAGCAAGTGAGTGGTCTTGTGCATATTAGAATGGGTTACTTTTCCTGGGACTATGTCTTGGGCCAAAGGGACTTATAAAAGGAGACTCTGAGGAGAAGGTAGAATTTGGATGAGCTTGAAGAGGTTACCCACTGGAGGAGCTAGCATCCTGGAAAAGCAATGACTTGGACAACACTATAGGTTGCTTTCCTAGACTAGAAAGGAAGATGATGCAACAGATCTCAATGGTCTCCAAGGACCACTTAATTAACTCTGAACACCAAAAAAATACAACCACAGCTTTTTGGCTTACAAAATGGCAGAAAAAGGCATAAAACTTTTTCAGCTGGAAAGAAATTCTTCTGGGCTTGTTTTGAGGGCAACAAGATACTTTAATCTTAGGGACATTGATTTATCTAAGCTTCAAGCTAGGACATTTTTTCTCAGAGAAAACAGATCTTTCCTCAAGCTAAAAATATGCTTCCTGAGGTGAATGGGTTGAAAAGTCTTCAGCAGCACAGGCAGTACTGAGAAAATCATTAGAAATGTGTGTGTTCCCAGATGCTGAGCATGCAATTTCTGAAACAATTTAAACTTTGCGCAATTTGTGGAGGGGGTTCTGTTGTTCATTTCATGTGTGGAGCAATGAGGAAGAGGGGAGCTCTGTGGCTGGGATAGATGTCTGACAGATCTCTGGATGGAAAATGCATCAAAGTGTCATTTTAGTCAATATTCTAGAACTATGGGACAGGTAGGTCTAAGATCAGAAAACATTCAAAGGAGAGCTATTTTTCCTTCTTGAGAGGTAGCCAGCTCTGCAGAAGTTAAGCGTTTCTCTGAGTGGCCCTTGTGTACTGTTCATGTGGAGCTGTCCTTCCTTCTTGCTTGAAGATCAGTGTCCAGGGCCTTGTGGTTTTCTGTGTAATTATCTTTGTGTACCTTTTATCTTTTTGTCTCTTGGCACTGTTTGATTGGTGATCCCGTTTTTTCCAACCGGGCTGGCTTTGTATGGATGGTAGCCAGGAAGGGCGGAAAGGAGTTTATAGGGCAGGTAGAATCATGGAGTCATTGAATGTTTTGGGTTGGATTGGAAGGGATCTTTAAAGATCATCTGGTCCAAGAACCCCACTGCTGTGGGCAGGGACATCTTATTTTTTGCTAGACCAGGTTGCTCAGAGCCCAATTCGGCCAGACCTTGAACATTTATTTACAGGGATGGGGTATCCACAACTTCTCTGGGCAGTCTGTTCCAGTGCCTCGCCACTCTCATCATAAAAATCTTTTGCTTATGTCCAATCTAAATCTACCTTTTCTCAGTTCAAAATCTGTTCCAGTTCCAGCAGATACTACTGCTCCTCACTAGGGCTCCTTTTGTCTGGTACCAGAGCCAGACCTACTGTGGAATGAGCTCTATCTGTGCCAGACAGATAGAGTGGTGCTGTTCGAGACTGGGCAAGATCATCAGGGTGGATCAGATCCTGTGTCCCTCTACTTTCAATATGTTGTCTATAAGGTGTCACTGCTGTATGCTTCCAGAGGAAGAAGTAGAAGCATCTCTGGGTTTTATGGGGTAATCTTTCCCACTGTTGTTTCATCATGGTCTGTAATGGTTAGAAGTAGACCTGTGCCTCGAAGGTTGTTCATAAATGAATCTTAGTCATAAACCTGGCATAGGTGGAACAATTGTCCTGATCCTGATCCTCACATAAAATGTTCCATACTTGATTTCCATGACTTCCTGCTGGAACTAGTTTTTGTATTTATATACTCACACAGGCTTCCTTTTCCAAATGGTTTTCTGTCTTATCATACTTGGGTGTATTTCAGCAGACTTGGATTGTTCAGGAAGACAGTGTATTTTGAGGGTTTTTCCATTCCCAGCGCCAGAGTTGTTACCTCTTTACGAAAGAGGTAACCTTGTCTGTTTTAGCAGCACCTTTTGGAGTGACTAGCACAGCAGCTTTATCTAGCACAGCCACGCTAGATAAAGGAATCTGCACTAGTGTCCTCTAGAAGACATTAATTAGGCTAACATTACTCTTCATCTCAGTTCTGTTTATGCAAAGCTATGGAATTTGAGGTTCTGCTTTTAAACCATGTCTGTATCTTGAACCTTTTGCTGAGCTGTTTCAAGTCCCTTTCTAGATGTTGTAATTAATGGTTTAGTTAAAAATCCTGTGAGGTTTTATAGCTAAGCTTAGCTTAAAAGGTTGCATTTGATGCACATTTGTTAACACTCACGTCCATTGGTGTTTTATTTCTTGTCCATTCATGTCACTTATTTATCTCTGCAGGCTTCTCATGGTCCTGTCAGATACTGTTTTACATCAGAAATTGTCATCTGCTGAGGCTCCTACCTTTTATCTCTCCCTGCTGCAGCCTTCCATTGCACTGTGAGATACTTTAAAAGATAAGGATGTAGGAGATAGCATGCCACTTATCTTTGCTCTTGTGCACACTGAGCGCTTATACTGAGCCTTGCAGTTGGTCTCCCAACCAGGGTTTCATATCTGTGCATCTCACCACCTGCCCATCATCTGGCTATCTTGGCAAACCCATGCTGCCTGGGGAGCTGCATGTGGTCGTCTTTGCTTCCTCCTTGGTTGGGTGGGCAGTGCAAAGCACACTTCATTTAAAATGCATCAGGAACTACTGATTGAGAAACCTTCTCTCAGGCACACCAGTGTGCCTGTTGTGGTTGGCCATGTTACTTGGGAGAAGTTCAGGTTTGTGTGGCAGTTACTAGTGGTAGCCACAGAGCAGTCCATTATGGGTTCTTTTCACATTGAATTAATTTAATAAAACACATCCACATTGATACTGCTGTGCATAGTGCGCTAGTCCAAAGAATGAAGGGCAGTTCAGCTGGATAAGGTAGTCTTGCCTTGGTAACTGCGGCTTATTTAAGAGTTAGGAGGAAAAGAATTATTTTGGCTGAAATTATTTGAAGTGTTTTCTTCTTTGGCCAGTAAATGTCAGTTGCTTTAGAGGCATTAAAAACTTGGGTATCGTCCAACTGTTCTTGTTCTTTTCCCCCTCCTTATTTAGCTTTATGCCAAGAAGCATACCATCTCTAATGACTCAAGTATGAGAGCTCTATTTTCTTTTCTTTTATTAGTCCACATTTTATATACACATATATATCCTGTTAACTTCTAAAAAGCAACTGTTTGGAATTAAAGCTAAGTAGTAAGGATAAAACTCTGTGCTTGATTCCATGGTGTAAAGACTTACCGTAGTTCAAACTTGTGGAGAGGGAATCCCACATGCAGTGAGATGGATGGGCAGCTGGCAGATGCTCTTGGTTGCTATGAACTGTGTGAGGAGGGGGCTCAGCCCAGGTTTCCAGCTGACTTCCAGTACCTCCCATCCAAAATTGATTGTTATGAATTAACTATCTCTAAGTACATGACTGGAAAAGTGTAAGATTTGAAATACAGCTTTCCAAGTATTTCTGTGTAGTAGTCAAAACTTTTCAGGAGTATTAAAGGGATAGTTAAATATTATTTTTTAATGGCCCACAACATCTTACTATAACTCAAAATGCATAGTTCCTATCTTGGTGAACTGAGGCTGTATCACTTTATTAAAGAAAACATCACACCAGAGTCCATGTATGTGGTGAGCTTGATGGTGATTAGAGTTCAATTTGATAACAACACCCATTCATGTGCTACTTTGATTTTGCTGTACATGAACCTTAATTTTCAGAGATTCATATCTGTTCTCTATTCAAATGTTAAAAGAAATGTTGAGGTAGCTTCCAGCAATAAAACTAAACTGACCGGCTTTCCTGTGAAACTTCCAGAACTTCCTGCTTCTGTTCTGGCTTAAAGTTTATGGTGTTAAAAAAACCAGCCTTTCTTCTGTCATTTCCACAGCTGATTTTAGCCATAATGTGAAAGCAAGGAAGCATTGTAACAGTAATAAATAAACACTTAAAAAATCGTCATGGTAACTTCGATTTCTAATGAAAACGGTCAGAGCTTCAAGTTTCTGTCATTGCTTTTATTAAAAAAACGTGCCTTTATGCCTGCCTATACTTGACATATTAAGATCTTGGTGCACACGTGTATAGATATATAGAAAGGAAAACATGAGTGTAGGAAAAAAGAAGCAGCCTAATAAAGATAAGTTTTCTGTAAAAATTATATAACTTGAGGAACAACTGGAAGATTGGACCAGATAACAGAGTATGTGTTAGTTTGAGGTAGTGTGTGGATGCTGCCTTGATGTTTCTCATGCAAACATAACTGCTGAGATCAAACTGTGTTTGAGGATTAGTCAATAATTCTAGACACATAGGTCAAATATTTTCCAGCTCTTAACTGGTTTCTGCATTTAGTGTGCTAATGGTACCCATTATCAGAAAATCATTTAGGTTGGAAGAGGACCTCCAAGATCATCCGGTCCATCTGTTAACTTAGCACTGTCAAGTCCACCACCAAACCCTATTTCTAAGAACCACATCTACATGTCTTTTAAATGCCTCCAGGGACAGTGGTTCCATCACTTCCCTGGGCAGCCTGTTCTAATGCTTGAAAACTGTTTCAGTGAAGAAATTTTTCCTAATATCCAAAATAAATCTTCCTGGCACAACTTGAGGCTGTTCTGTCTTGTCAAATGACTTGTTACCTGGGAGAGGAGTCTGACCCCCACCTGGCTGCAACCTCTTTTCAACCTCAGCTCTCTTGTGAAAAAGCTCTTGTGAAAAAGAGAGTGAAAAGCTCCCCTGAGCCTCCTTTTCTCCAGATTAAACAACCTCAGCTCCTTCAACCACTCCACATAATACATGTGCTCCAGACTCTTCACCAGCTTTTCTGCTCTTGTCTGGACATGCTTCAGCACCTCAACGTTTCTCCTGTAATGAAGGACCCAAAACTGAACACAGTACTGGAATTGCAGCCTCACCAGTGCTGAGGACAGGACAATCACTGCCCTGTTTCTGATGCTCCTGGTGTGTTTCTAGCTGCACTGTTTCTGATACAAGCTAGGGTGCCATTTGTCTTCTTGGCCACCTGGGCACAGCTGGCTCATCTTCAGCTGGCTGTTGACCAGCACCCCCAGGGCCTTTTCCACTGGGCCATGTTCCAGCCACTCTGCCCCCAACCTGTGGTGCTGCAGGGGGTTGTTGTGACCCAGGTGTCGGGCCCAGCCTTTGGCCTTGTTGAACCTTGTCCAACTGGCCTTGGCCCATTGATCCAGCCTGTCCAGATCCCTCTATGAAAGCCTTTGTGTCCTCCAGCAGATCAGCACTCCCACCCAACTTGTGTCATCTGCAGACAGTCTGCGAATGCACTTCATCTACTTGTCCAGATCATCAGCAAAAATATTAAACAGAGCTGGTCCTGAGCTCTGGGTACCACCACTTGTGACTAGCTGCCAGCTGGATGTAACTCATCACCACTCTCTGGGGCTGGCCATCCAGCCACTTTTCTACGTGAAGAACAGAGCACCCATCCAAGCAGTGATCAGCCAGTTTCTCCAGGAGAATGCTGTGGAAAATGGTATCAAAGGCTTTACTAAAGTCCGGGCAGACAACATCCACTTCCAGCATCTCTCCAAACACACAGCTTACAATGTTATGGTTGTTTCTACCAAATTGTAGCCAACATGCAGCAAAAGCATGGGAATGTAAGTTTTAAAGTTTTAACAGTTTTAACATCAGTGAAGGAATAAGAAAAGGATTAAAACAGTAAAGTGGTTGTTAGTATTTGATATGTAAAGGAGTATAATTCCTCAAGTAGGTTTTATTTGTTGAGTTTAAAGCTTGGAAGCAAGCTGACTTTGGATGATGGTGTTTATGGCAAGATATAAATGCAATAATGCAGGCAAATTTGCTGTCTTTTTCAGCCAAGTGTTGTTGGAATTTTTCTTGTAGTGAATAATGTCATGTGCCCCCCACCTTCTGCACTTGGTTGTTGTAGAAGGATTATCTGCATTGCACATAAATGTGCTGTGGCTATGGAAGAGATCTGAGCTGGTTTCATGCCATCTGGCTCAGGACCAGAAGCAATGTGCCTGAGCTTGGGCAGCAGCATGCAGCCTTGGTAGTTTGGGCTGGTGCCATCTCAAGGATGGATCTCTGTGCTTAAGAGTCAGCATTGCTAATGTTTCTAGTGTACTCCTGTACACCTATATTACTCTTGGTTTTACATCTACAAGACTATATTTAAAAGAAAAGGCTTTATGTGTTAAAGAAAAATAGTCATCACTTGCAACACCAGTCACCCGTCTAGGCGTTCTGTCCTTTGCATCTTTACTTTGTTATATGAATAAAGTTATATCTAAACAACAAAACTTGGACTCTACTATAATGTTTTTTTATAGCTTTATGTCTGAAGGTCTTTAAGCCTTACTGTTTTATAAATTGACTTTGGGTTTCTGTGAGGGCAATAATGCTGATATATTAATCAAATTTAAGGGATTAAGATGAGGAGGAAGTTAAATGCTGTGAATAATGTGTTTGAATTGCAGGAACACAAACAGGGTTCTATGAAAGATGTTAGGAAACAATCTGTTCTCTGTTATAGTTTTAGAGATGTTCAGTGAAAAGAGGACCTTTGTGTTTTTGCACACCCTGAGGAATGCACTCTCTGGTAGGTGGGGTACCTCTGAATGCCTTTAACAGTCTAATCGGTGCATAAACAAAACCAACCCATAGGCTGCCTTCTTAGTGGAAGGACTGTGCTGGTGTGGTATGCATTTCTGGCTAGATTCAAGTAGGGGTTTTTGGAGGCCTTTCACATTTTTTGTGGTAACTCTCTGAACAAAATATTTGGAGAACACACCCCTGTGGTGTTCCTAGGTCTTCTCATTTGTAAATGATCTGTTTGAAATCTGTGTTTGGAAGAAAAGTACTTGACTACCTTTCAAAGTGCACCTTTGACATATTTCTATGCTCTGCGTATTTAATATAAAGAAAATACTACTTCAGTACGCTCTTCAGGTGCTGTTTGACAGTGTAAACTGGTAGTTTTGGCGATGATGCCTTTGTAGTGAAACTTCAAGTGTTAGACTGCAGTGTTAGTGGCATGGGTTGCTGTGTAATTGGGCTTTTATATTGGAAGCAACTGAATGTGTTCGTGATTTCTGCAGGCTGTTCTCTGGGGCAGATTTTCTTGGTTAGCTGTCAGACTCTTAACTTTCCAAAAGCCAGCTCTTATCTGATAATAGAAAATAATGCCTGACTGTTCAGGTTGGTGCTGAGAAAAAAGGAAGGAAGGCTGCCTGTTCCCCTTTGTGCTTTGGGGAGGCCAGGCACCTCAAGCTTGTGCAGTGTGCTGAGCATCTCCTCAGCTCTGTGTGCTTCCCTGCCATTGCTGCATTTCCCAACTCGCCCTTTCCTAGCAATGGGTATATATTTCTTTCTAGCTAGCTAACAGTGCTGCAGGTTTGTTGACAGAATTATTTCAAAGAAGTGGAATAGTTATGCTTTAAAAATACCTCAGACTATGGAAGAATCTAAATTTCTGTGATGCTAATATGTAACTCTAGTAGCTTTATGGTGCCTACCAAGTCATTTTTTAGTTGCTTTTTTCTTAAAAGTCAGCACAAACAGAGAGAGACTATTGCTGCCATCTGATTCCCCTTTCCTTGGGAAAGTGTGAATGGTTATGTATGACCTTAAAATCAAAACCCGTACGGGAGGACAATGTAGCAAAATGTTCTTATGTCATTCCTTATGAATATCTGTGTTCACGTTGGGTTTTGGTTTTTGGTGTGGGCATGTTTAGGGGTGGTGAGGGGGGGTTTTAGTCCTAGCCTGGATTTTCTGTTGTTATTTTAATTTCACTTTACTTTCTTCTGTCTTTCCACTTTGCTTATTAACTTAAAGAGGCCGAACATTTGATATCTGGGTCAGCCAAACTGTGTAGATGTGCTCCCCTTTCATTGTAGCTGGATACTAGAGGTATTTTTCCAGGAAAGTTTGGTGCCCTTTATTATATAGAGCCACACAGGAACTGCACAGGGATTTTTGATGTGTTTCTGCATCCTAAGCAACTGGTTATCAGTGACACATGAACTCCGTGTTAAAAGGAGTATTGAGCAGTTCACATATCAAGTTGTTGGATTTCTTGGTTGAACAGAAGGAGCATTAGCTCGATCAAAACAAGTTAAAAAGCTAGATAAAGCCATCGAAAGTCCTGCCTCCTTATTCCCTTGCTCTTCTGGGCATTTTGCTGTGCACTGGCTGCATTTCCCTCAGTAGCAGTCCCTGTGGATTACAGTGCTACTTGCCAGCATGGCAGAACCTCAGGCTGGCCAGGATGACAGCTGGGCCACTTTTTCCATTTTTTCTGGTTTTGTGTTTTTTTCTAATGCTTGTTACACTGCTCTGGTGACCAGCAATAGGACCTGAGGGAATGGCATCAAGCTGCACCAGGGGATGTTTAGATGGCATATTAGGAGAAGATTCTTCACCCAGAGGAAGGTTGAGCATTGGAACTGGCTCCCCAGAGAAATGATTACAGCACCAACCTGACAGAGTTCAAGAAGCATTTGGACAATGCTCTCAGACACATGATGTGATTGTTGGAGTTGTCCTGTGCAGGGCCAGGAGTCAGACTTTGATGATCCTTGTGGGTGTCTTCCAACTCAGGACATTCTATGATTATATTATATATTATATATAATCATAGATTATGATTATATATTATATGATATATTATGATTATTAATATATATTATATGATATATGACTTAACATGTGCAAGCACAGAGTGAGGAAATAGTGAGACCTTTGCAGTGTGCTTTGTAGAACATAGTGGGAGATACTTCAGCATAGCTCACACTAAGAAGTTTCTAAGGAAAGATTTGCTGTGAAGAGTGTTTTTTAAGAGGTGCAGAGATGAACATGCTGCAGTTTTTGTTGGCAAGGAGCCTACCTCTGGCTGACGCATCACTTGGTAGGCACTTGTGACTTCTCCCTGTTTGAACTGGTTAGTTGTATTAGATAGGACCAAGAGAAAGTTGAAGTACTCTGTTTTCTTTCAGTGATCTTGAAATTAGTTGGATTTATTAGAACAAGGGAGGGATATAAGCCACAGGTAGAAAATGTATTCCAGTTCTACTGTATCTAGCAAGCTCTTCTTTTTCAAATTTATTACCCTGTGTAATGTTATGCTTTACTAGTCTGAAGTAATTTTAGCGAAACTGAGTGCTCATTCACTGGCTTCTGCATCCCAGTGAAATTCTGTGCTTTGAAAGTGCTTTCTGTTCCACAGGACTTCTGTTCTCTTTAATTTTTTTGACTATGGCCTGCTGTTGCTGTTCCATGCTCTTGCTATAAAGCGGTGTGTTGAAACAGGGTGCCTTTGTGCTCAGGCACCACCGTTTTGGGGGGCGGGAGAAGCTGGCGAGGGGGATCAAGTGGCTGGTGCTTACAGGCCCCTGGGGGAACCAGGCAAAATGGTGCCCATTCATGGGGCTCCAGTAGGAAAGTGTACCTTCCCCAGTGTTTCCCTGCTGTTTTATTTTGGCTCTGCAAGTTGCCCAAGCTGCAAAGAGTGTCTGGCTCTCAGTGCTTTAGGCTATTTTGGGTAGTTGGAATGCCTCTGCCATATTCTCTGTGCTTTCCAGGCAGCAATGAGGGCATGGAGGTCCTGTGCTGTGGGGCTGCTGCTGATGTCCCACTTGTCCCGTCGCAAGCATTGCTGAATGCAGACTGACCCTGTGCTGACCAAGCACTGGTGGTAGGGGTCTTTTGTCTTGTGCCAAAGAGGTTTGGCAACAGGTGGTGTTTGAGACAGAGCGGTCCTCGTTGGTGACTCCGGGTAGGTGCAGCGTGATTGCCTTGGCTGTCATCTGCTGCTGCCTGCTCATCTGTCTGGCTTCTGGGCAGTGGGAAGGGAATGTGGCAGTGGAGGGCTCTTGTTATGCTGCCTTCAGTGATTGCTTTCCTCTAGCTAGTTTTGGGCTGTCTCATGAATAAACCCTCAGTAATCTTGCCAGAGTGCTGTAGTTCTCAAAGTCCTGTGCGGTTTCACTTGGGAATTGTGGATGTATGATGAAACTCACAGGAGATGGTGACAGGATTTCCTCTTTCCTTGATAAAAATAGTCTTTGGCTAGGGAGGAATTGAAGTTCTCAAAAATTTAACTCAATGCACTGGGCAAAAATGGGCTTGCTGGGGTGTGCTTGCTCCGGACTTGCTCATGGGCTTCCAGAAGGTAAGAGTGTGGTACCACCTCCGTGGTACCAACCAAAATGCTGAGAAGAGAGTGGCCAGATGTGGGGAGAGGACTATTCCATAAAAATCATTTTTCATTGCTAGTGGAATAATTTCTCTGAGGGTTTTGGAAATACTTGGAGCTAAAGGCTAACTGACTAGTTAGTCTGGGGCTGGCATCCTCTTCAGAAATCAAGACTAACAAAGGGAGGGAAGTGAGTACCTGAGAATACATACAATTCTAATGTTAAAATGGACATATCTTGTATTTTAGGAGAGAGGTAGATTTTTGTCCTGCTTTGCAGTTCCCCTTTAAAGGAAATAAATAACACTCTTTGAATTCTGATTATTATCAAAGCAGAACAATTATGTTCTTCCTGATGTTTTATTATCTCAAAATGTAAGTAGGAGGACTTGATGGGAAAACCCATAAACAGGCAGTGTGGGTGAGGGAGCTGGTACTACTCATGCTGGCCCTGTAGTGTTTACAGAAGGCACAATTTGCTGTAGCCTGTTATGGAGGGTGTAGGGTGACTGTGTGCTGCAGTACCTTGTCTGACCTCCTTTTTGAATTAAATTGGTGTGGTTTAATAATGAACATGCTTCCTCCTATGGTAACAGTACGGTACCCCTGCAGCAGGTACTGGTTCTCACAATGTATGTGGTACCTGTTTCCTTATGTGACAGAGGGAAAACAAACTTGCCCATTTCCTCTTCACTGATTGCATTTGAGGGATAAAATGATATAGCAGTAGAAATCCAATTTTGACAAGTTTTGCCTGATGGGTAATGCATACCAGACTAGTTTTATTACTAAGTTACTTTAAAAATGATAACTTAAATGAATGATTTGTTTGTTGCTATGTTAGAGAAGAACTCCATCTCAAGTTAATTATTAAAGACTCAGCTCTTTTTGAGTCCATAAGATGTTTGCGTATTGCTTTTTCCTTCTTGAAAAAAGGTTGTAGTTCTGTTGGTTTGGACTATGGGGAATGAAAAAATTCAAAATACGAACTGCAGTCCTCTTACTTACTGGTTACCATAGAAATCTAAATAAAGAATGCTCTGCAAATAGTATAAATATAGCACTTTGACAGCTCTCACTTTCTTAAAAAGACATGCCATTGTTCAGATTTCTGTAGTGACTGATCAGTAAGGGCTACTGCTCACATTCTGAGTAAGATTGCTGTATAAGCGCTGTATTTATACTATTTGCGAAGTATTCTCAGTATCAGAAAACTTTTCTGTTACTGATTTTTGATATCAGTTTGTTGTTGAGACTGGCTGTGGTAAATGAGACTAGAAAAGGCTGGTCTGCATTCATAGCGAGAGCTGCAAAATGTTTAAGATTTTATGAATTATGAATGAATCACCTACAGAACTGTTCCTATTATTCCAGCGAGAAATGCGGCCCAGTCACATGCAGGGCACTCACCTTAAAGCTACAGATAGAAACTTAGGAAGCAACAAGATGTCTCATTCTCTCTCCTGGTCTGGCTTTCTCACTCAACTTGTTGCACAGCCCAAGGGTGGGGAATGGAATTGAGATTGCTTTTTGGGTGTCTTTGGCCCCTGAAACTGGCATGGTCTGAGTCACAGCAAGTCAGTTTGTGGCCTTATATCTTTTTAGGAGCTGAGATTTGTTGCAGAGTAAAACTACTTTGGGTTTCCTCCACTGTCCTTAGGAACACATATTATGCATTTCTTATCTGGTTATTTCCAGTGGTATTTTCAGGGCATTGCTTTCAAAGTAAATAATAAGACATTATTTTTGAAGCAGTCACTATGGTTTGTCAGTTTTCTTCTGTGTTCACTCATCTTATATAATGTAAATCACTTTCGTATTCCATTGATTTTTTTTTTTTTAAATTTACTTTTTTTTCCCTGGGGCTGCTTAGCTGGTAGTAGTAGCCTCCTTGCAGAAAGAGAGCTAAGGATGTAAAAATTTTAAATGAGTTTCCATCTGGTGTTGATTTTGGCTTGGAACAGGAATAAAAATGCTATGCATTTTTACAAAATAGAGGATTTTTTTTTTCTTCTGATAAGTAAAAACAGACTCAAAAAAGCAAAGTGGAAATTTACAGATTTCCAGAGCCAGGTCACCAAGTTATGACCTTATCTCAGCACGCAGCTGAGTGAAACCAAAATCGACACTGTGTGATGCATATGCAAACTGGGGAAATTTGTGGGCAAATCAGAGATGGTCAGGTTTCCCAACAGCTCTCTAAGCAATGTTGCTGTGCTGCTGAGATGCCGTGCTCTTGGAAGTTTCTAAGTTAGATCTGCTAGTCTTCTGTAATTAACCCAAATGCAGTTCCCACACCTACATTACATTCAGGTGTTGGGCTGGATCATTCTGTGCACTACTTCTTTGGGTGCTGGCATTCCAATAGGTACTTAAAATCCTGGTGCGGGTTTGGAGAAAACTAGGCAGCAATTCTGGATGGGGAAGTTAATGTCGGTTTCTTGAATTTTTCTTTTTCCCTCCTTTCTCACCACTGCCGCTTCTCACCTGGCCCCAGCAGCTGTGGCTGGGTGAGGTGGTTGGCATTTCTGTCTGGGTGTGTGCCGAGGCTTTTGCAGAACTTGGTTTTGTGGCGTTTGTCCGGAACACATGGATCCTGTTTAGTGAATGGGATGATGCTCCATGAGGGCAGTGTTTGGAGGTCTGCTCCTCTTTCTCAGTGACTGTCATTATTCGGCGTGGTTGGTGCTGCTCTGGTGCTGTCCTTCAGCTCTGTGCTCTGCATGCTGCAGCAATGACCAGGGAAAGTGCTTCACCTTTGCCACTCTAATGTGAGCGATGTGGCTAGCTTGGGGGGCCTCCATGGGGAGATCACATCGCTTCTCATGTCAGACTGGTGCCTGAATGTACCTCTGGAAGTGAGGAGGAATAATACAGGCATCATTCGCCATGGCTGAAACCATTTCCTTTTGAGGTCAAAAGTATCTGGGGGACATATTTATTATTTAATGGGTATTTTTTGATGTTTCAAGTCCTTTTTCTTGATGTTCTGCCAAAAAAGAAATAGTTATTTCAGTAACAATTTTACAAAACCTTTGTGATAAGAAACTGATCTGAACTCAAGATGATTTTTTGATGGATCTGCAATTTTGCCCTGGGGGTTTTTTGTGTGTGTGCCCACTTTCTAAAAATCCTACTCAGCAATTCTAGTGACTATTGGCTGTGTTTTTAGATGCTTGCAAAAACAGTAGATGGTGGAATTTTAGCTAAGCAGTTCTTTCCTTAATTTGTGCTAATATGGTGTTGCATTTCTTTTCCTGTACTAACTCATCAAAATTGAAGGGAGTTCTCACTAAGGCACAATATGATAAAGAGAAGTTGAATTTACATACAACACTAGAGTTGTGTTGTACCTAAGTTGTGTTGTACCCAAGTAATTATAATTTAGTGCACAAATATAAAATGTAGCTTGAAATGCACTTAATTGCATTCGAAACAATTTCAGCTGCAAACTAATAGTATGATTTTTTGATTTCTGGTTTATATATGGTGTTTAACAACTTGTAGCTATTATCTCTGCTGTGTTCTGCTTTTCAAAGGAACAGAGATTCACAGAAGAGCATAGAATTGCTAGACTGAAGGTTGGAAAATAAGGTGACAGTTTTAGAAGTCCCCAGCTTCTGGCTTCAGTGAGGACAGGGAAGGTCAGTGTGATACTCGGCAATACTCATGGGCCATGTCCAAGTACACAGGACCTGCCTTAGCCTGGTGTTGAATGGGGAGGTGGAGTTATGCTGCTTTCAGAGAAACAATACTGCTTTTTTTCTGTATTTGTTTATTTTTTAATTACCACAACTTGGAGTGTAAAGTGAAATCACCCAGCTTTGCAGCCTTGCAGCTGTGTGCAATCCATTCAGTTTGGAGCACTGCTGAAAAAGAACTTAACCCGGATGGGTACACTGGGAGAAGAGTTCTCATAAACCGAAGAGCACCCTTTGAGCCAAACGGATTAGAGTAAAATGAAAATTAATACTACAGCTAAGCCAGTGAGTTACTGCTGGAAGAAGCTATCCCTATTCTTTTAGTTTGTTTTGTGGGGTTTTTCCCCCCCCCAACATGTTGTGTGATGTGGCCCTGCCCTCTTGTTTCAGCCAGTGCTGTGGCTTGATTTTATGTATCACTAGGTGTGAGTTAAATACACTGCCTGGATTCACCCTACTCCCTGTGGAGGCTCCTTGAAAGGGTGCCAGAACAGGCACAGGAAGATCAGGAGGTGCGAGAGGAAAAAGTTCCCCAAGCGTCTTGTGGTCTGGGAGAGTCAGGGTTTGCTGAGTCCACCGGGTAAGAGGGAACCCTGCTGGACAGAAGCAGTCTGGAAATCTAAACTAAAGCATTTCTGATGAAAGGGCAGAAGGACCTATTTGTTGCAGAGGAGTAAAACTTGTGTAGTTCTGTTGTTTCACAGGGCACAGTGAAGTTGGATTTTTGGGTGCATCGGGTTTTATTTTTTCAGAAACATCAGGAGTTTCTTGCAATAGGGAAGAAATCTATCTTGCTAACTGGAATTACCCAAATTGAAGACTGGCATGAAATGCAGTACTGAGTATTAGTCTCCATTCAGCATTTCATAGAAGGTAAAAATGCAGCTTCCTACTCTTGAATCCTTACTATCCTGCTGCCTATCACCACTGCTATTGTTTCTGATCTGTGCCTCAGTCAGATATTGCATGTTTTATGCCTGTGTTGTGGGTGTGAATTCCCAGAGGTGTCGGTCCTCTGGGTTTCCTTTCAGGTGTGGTGAGGAAGTGGCTGACCTCTGCTGCATGCTCTCAAGAGACAGTGCTGTGAGAAGTTGCCTCTGTGCCCCCACAGGACCTCCAGCAGCAAAGTGGTTACTGAGCCTATTTTACTGTTTGTGTTCCTCTGACAAAGTAAATAGACACTAATTATCCTGTTGTGATTACATGGTGCAATTTCCTTGTTCATTATGTGCCATGGCCAGCCTAAGGACCTTTGACATTAGTTTGGCCTTGAGTTTTGCAGACATCAGACATCTGTCAGAAAAGAAAATGCTGCAAAGCATGAATGGACTTGGAGAATAAGTGTTTCTAATACTTCCCCAGCATAAGCATCGGCAGTATAAAGCTCCTGTGCTGTGGAAGGCTGCTGCAGCTGGTGTGGGGGGTAAATCAGTCATCACGCTGACAGCTCGTCTGATAGCTGGGCCTGGAAGTGGGATACTGCAGCAGCAGCATCTCTGGAGAGAACAAGATGTGCACGAGCTCAGGTCTTTTGCTTTCTCCATGAAAGATTTATCCTTTCACAGAACTTTGGATCAGTGTTAGATATTTTGAAAAGCCTGTACAAGTAGATGTCTGATGATAGTTATTTAGTAATGGTAGGTGTTGCCCTAGAATTCTGTAAGCCTTCTGTTTTTAACCTTGGAGTCAGATTTTCTCACAAAGTGTTATGTAAATAGAGCCGATGTTTACTTAAGTATTGGAATGTGTATAAAAATGATGTAGTGTCAATAAAAAGTATCCATTTTGCCTTTTCTGCTGAACCTAGCAGGTGTAAGAGCCTCGTTATTGTGTCCCCGCGGACACAGGTAGGTGTTATTGTGTAAGGCTTTGGTTATTCCTGTAAGACACCAAGCAGCTTCTCCTGCAGCTGCTAAGGGGAAAGTGTGATTCATGACGCCTTAACAATTGATCAGTCTGGCACTGTTTTTACTCTTTCTTCATCTAAACCAAGAAGTTGACTTAGTTTGCTGCATGTTTGCTCACAACTCAACCAGTGTAGTAAAATGAGAGAGGGTTAAGTTGGGCTTGTTTTGAGACATCTTGCTGAGGGAAATTGCTCCTGTGGATTGCTGTGTCGAGCACTAGTGAGCTGGTGCAGTAGTTACTTAAAAGACTGTCTCTGTTAGGAAAGTTGTAGCTCCTTACGTGGTCCAGTCACTGACTCGGATATATACATTATCTTGTATTTTGTAAATTGTTCAGCCTCTGGTTGTTCACAGCTGCATTGCACCAAACAGAGCAATGAAAAGTATTGCTTTAGAAGAAATGCATTGAGGTCAGGACCATTTATAGACCCTTGGGTTTTCTGTGAGTTAAGATTTATCCTAATATTAGCTTTGGGCTTCACTGAAATGGGGTTATTTATTACTTGTTTATTCTTATCCCTTGGAATGTTGAAGTTTTATAATAGAATTGTACTGTTATTAGCTACCCTAAATTGCTGCTTTGTTTATCACTTAAAACAAACCATCTTTATATAGATGCTTTTTGGTTGTTTTGTTGTTAAGGGTGGTATCTTTGCCTGAAATGCAGGAAACCATAAGAACACATAATAACAGTGTAGCTTAGGTTTACTGGTAATAGTGTACACTTGCATATTATCTTTTGTCAGTGGCTCTGGATATGTTTTGCAAACTTTCAGCAAGCCTCTACTATCTTGGAAATTAGGAGTTCAGAGCATTAGAATATGCTAAATTGCAGCAGTAGGTGACAGTAGGTTCTTCACTCAATTTGCTTGCCTAGTGTGGGTAGGTTTGGCTGAATTCCTGAAGATCTGTCTTATCTTGCAGGGGCTGTGGCGTAAGAATGTTTAGTCTTGAGTCTCCAGTGATTGTTGAGATAGTTTTATTTGTGAGTAATGGGGCACTTCGGTTTTATTTGTGTCTTTTCATGTCTCCTTTACTGGTTTGTCCCTTTCTTGGATCTTGCTATGGTTCTCTGGTTTGGAAATCATGGAGAGAACTCCTTCAGCTCTTTGTTTTGTGCATAGGTTATACCTCAATGGAAGGTCTCCAAGCATCAAAACAAGTTATTAATACACTTGTAGAGGGTGACAGGTTCTCTCCTCCAGATTGTTCTTAGACACCTGTCAAGAAGTCATAGGTACTACCTGTGGTGGTTGTCATTTTAAGTAGGTTTGTAAACCACCCTACTATATGCTTAAGCAATTTGTATAGGGCCCCTCTCACTGTAACTAGTAAAATAAAATCCTAGATCTCTGTGCTGTTGCTGTGTTTAGCCTCAGCTGTGATTTTTCACTATCTTAATATTTAAAGAAATCTTGTAAATGACACTGGTGCAACTGATAGGTAAAAAAATAAATACAGATGCTCATATTACATAAGTTGTATCTTAATACAGCTGTATGGTTGCAAGTGTTTACCTTTTACTGTACTTGAGTGTGGGTGATTCAGCCTAAGGAAGTCTGAGGTTTATTGTCATTTCTGATGTTCTCCCTTATTGTGCAAATAAAGGCAACATAATCCTTGCTAAAAGCACATCTCTGAACCAGAGATAGAGGGTTGAGAAGCAGGTTTTAAGTGCAAAAGACGAATCTGATCTTTTAGCACTATCAGGTGAAATAAAATCACTTGTTTAAAACCTCTAAAGTATCTTTTTCCAACTGTAACCACTGTTCTTATGTTTCATTTCCTCCAGTAATCACCATCACTTTTTACATAAAACTTGATTACCACCTTTACTGTGGACAGGGCCCTATTGAATCTCTGTGCCGGTGAATAAGCTGCTCCCTGTGTCGTGGGGAATGTCTGCAGTGAAACGGTGTGTGTCTGTGTGACTTCTTTAGATACAGGTTCTAGATGTTACTTTACTCAGTAACGTTTAGAATAGGCTTTGCTGGGGTCATAGACAAATTGCAAGAAAAAAGTTTTAAACAGTTATTTTTTTAAAGGAAGTGTATTTGTTCTAAACGTGCAAAGGCAGTACACTGCCTTTGTTACTTTGTATCTTTGTCAGGCAGAGAGCCCTTGACTAAGTTGGCTTAAATTATACCGCTGGTCGTGTTTTGTGCATCAGAAAATGGATGTTAATTGCAAAGCAACAGTTGTGCTTTTAGAATGAAAAATGGTAAACAGAACTTTTAGTCACTATTTAAAATCAGCCCTTTCCTCTCAGCTGGAGAAAATGCAGCATATATTTGGAAAGAGCAGACTGCTGTGCTGTGTATTTGTATTTACAGGCAGGTGCCCTTTGTTTAAGATTCAAGTTTTAAAATAGTTGGCTAGACTATCTGCAGTGTAAGTACAGTTTGGCTTCTCACTTGTTGGATGGCACTGCAGTTCAGAAGGGGCAGGAGAAGGCAAATGTGGTTACTGACCACAGCCTGGGCTGCTGGGGAGGCCTGGCAGCACCTTGGGCCTCTGTGTGCCTGTATTGGGTTTGCATAGCAAGCTTTTGGTAGTGCAGGGCTACAGGGGTGGCTTCTGTGAGAAGCTGCCAGGAGCTTCCACTGTGTCTGACAGAGCCAATGCCAGCCAGCTCCAAGAGGGACCCACCACAGGTCAAGGCTGAGTCGACCAGTGATGGTGGTAGTACCTTTGGGATAGCAGATATAAAACGGTAAAAAACTCTGTGCAACACCTGTGGGAATCAGAAGACAGGAGTGAGAATACGTGTCACGCTCTGCAGACACCAAGGTCACTGCAGAGGGAGGGGAAGGAGGTGCTCTGGCTGCTGGAGCAGAGACTCCTCTGCAGCCCGTGGTGAGGCGGCCGTGCCCTTGCAGCCCATTGAGGTCCATGCTGGAGCATGTAGATGCCTGAAGGAGGAAGGAGGCTGTGACCTCATGGGAAGCCCATGCTGGAGCAAGCTCCTGGCAGGACCTGTGGTCCTGTGGAGAGAGAAGCCCACTCTGGAGGAGGTTTGCTGACAGGACTTGTGACCTCGTGAAGGACCTATGCTGGAGCAGCCTGTGCCCGAAGGACTGTGCCCTGCGGGCAGGGACCCATGCAGTTCATGAAGAACAGCAGCCCTTGGGAAGGACTCAGGTTGGAGAAGTTTGTGGGGTACTGTCTCCTGTGCTGGAGCAGGGAAAGGGTGTGAGGAGACCTTCTCTGAGAAAGAAGGAGCAGCAAAGACAAGGTGTGGTGAACTGGCTGCAACCCACATTCCCAGTCCCCTGGTGCCACTCTGGGGAGGAGGTAGAGAGAGTGAGAATAAAGGTAAGCGTGGGAAGAAGGAAAGGATTGGGGGAAGGTTGTTTGATTTAATTTTATTTCTCAGTACTCTACTCTGATTTGATTGGCAATAAATTAAATTAATTTCCCCAAGTGGAGGTTGTTTTGCTTATGGTAGTTAATTGGTGAGGGATCTCTCCCTCTCCCATATCTCAGTCCAGGAGCTTTCTATCCCCTGTCTAACTGAGGAGATCAGTGATAGAATAGCTTTGGTGTGCACCTAGCGTCCAGTCAATGTCAGTCCCCCCACAGAGACCTGGCTTTGGAACAAAATATGCTAATTTGATGGAAAAGAGGATTGTCGTTTTCTTTAAAAGTTATCCCTTCAGAAGTCTTTTGTTCATTTTAATCGATCTGTCAGCATTGATCTGTCTCAAAATCAGTGAAGAGAGGAGATAGTTTGGGATAATGTTTTATTACCTGATAGCCTCTCCATTTTTGGAGAAACATAAGTAATTACAAATAAGACATCAGAATATATGCTGAAACAAGGCCAATGGCAGAATTCAAATTACTTAAGCATATTCTTTACCAAGGGGGGAAGTGGACATGACCCTGGCAAGGAAATGCTGTCTCCGGTCTGGGAGGGTTGCTGTCCTTGCACCTGAGACGGAGAAAACATGCCAGATGACTTGGGTAACATTTATTTCCTCTCTTGAGCTCTGTTTTATTTAAGCCATCACAATAGAAATCTTTACTTAGCTTTACAAAGCACAGTCTCTCTCTTTCCTGGTTGTCAGGATTCACAGAATGGGGTCAGTACTACAGCACTGTAGTCAGATACCCTGGTCTGCCATAACTTAGCTACTCCATTCTCTTAGGTTTGGAGGCCTTGTTTTTGCTGACTGTACCAGCCACATCAGAACTATGTTAAATTTAAGCATAATTCTTCGTGTGCCTGTAAGATGACCAGCAAAGAAGGGTGTTAGTAATCTAATGGTCTGCTCCCAGTCAATGACCTCTGCAGTGTAAGTTTTGCATACTGGTATCCCTAAACAGGACTTGATCTTCTGGAGTAGTATTTCATTGAGTATGGTGAGCTTTTAAAAGTATTCTCTGCTGCTTTAATACGGTGATCTTGCAAAAAGATGGTCAGCAAAACCTGTGTTATAGGAATACTTGCTGAATAGTAATAAGTTTTTAAAAAATCTTCTTTGTTAAGGTTTAAACATACAGCAGCATGCCTGTGCTGTAGTAATTATGGATTTTTTTTTTGTGTGAGTAGAAATAGGTTTGATTTTCTTATTTCTTTTAGCAGACTATCTTTAAGATAGTTCACAAGCTGCTTGTTAAAAGTACAGGCAGAAACAGGATAAATTGGAAAGATGACTGGTAATAAATATACCAGGAGATCAGATGGCAGGTGGCAACTGGCATGAACACACTGAGAATTTTAAGGCATCCTCTCAAATCAGGTTTTGAAACACACATCTGTCTTGGCATATTATATGGAAAATTATTTTTAAAAATTATTTATTTGTACATCGATCTCTAAAATTTTATAAATACCTGGCCGAATGGATATGTAACTGAAAAGAGAAGCAAAAAGCTCCCTGGCCTTAATTATGAATACAGGGTGCAGAATCCTAGCCCCACTGATTTAATTTGGAACAGTTTTTGTCTGCTAAATTCTGCTATGAACAAGGTTTTCCCCTCAGTTATCTTTGTTTCTTCTCTGATAGTATCGCAGCTGTTGCATAAACTGTTCAATTTGCAGGAGCACTGTCACCTCTGTCACGTAAATGTTTCTCTGAGCAGAAAACATATCTGTGTATGGTATCCAGTGTATGGAGACTTGTGTGATATTTCTCCAGGAGAAACCTGGTAGCTGCTTGTGGTACTCTGTCTCCTGCATCTGCTGAAGCTCCCAGGACTTCTGGGTATTGCCCAGCCTGGCTGATGTTTCTGACAAAAGGTATTTCTTTTAAAATGCTTGCTACCGTGGGCAGCAAATGCCAGAAACTTCTAGATCCTTGGAGGGGCCTTTGGCATGACCAGTGCTGGGATTACCCTTCCCCTTCCTTCCCAGGTTGCAAGGAGCAGGTCTGTCCCTGTATCAGCTATTCAGCCTCCTGCAGAGAATGAGGATGATCTATTTGGCTGTGCTGAAATTAGATCAGGTTGTGTGTATTTCTGTAAGCTTCCGATATGATCCCAGTTAAATTTCTTTTTTTATTATTTTTTCACCCTTCTATTTTTAAACAATACTGAAGAAACAGAGTGGGCAGAGAAGAGTTGAGTACACTGGTTACATGTGTCATCCGAACCATTAGTGCTGGCAGTGCTCCTGGCCTGTCACATGTGCCAGATGTGACATCTTTCAATGAAATTCAAAGGTATGGTGAAAGATTATGGGCATGGTTTCACATCACTTTCGACTGCTCCAAAATTAATGTTTTAAAAACTGTTAACAGCAACTGTTAAAGGGTGTCAGGCCATCTTCTTCAGGCTATTACAACACACCATCTCCTCATCCCTTGCATTTTTCTGGCCCCCTGTCCAAGTTGATTAGTTGGAGGGCCCAGCTGAAAACTAATCCCTCAAGAAGATGCATCTCTGTGACCGTGTCTCTGTGATGAGGTGGCGGAGCCAGTCTAAAGGCCAGGTGCTGCAGAAGGAGACAGTCGGCTTAAATCAGCATAGATGTAAAACTGTACAGTTACCATCACTCTGCTGGCTGTGGAACAGCAACTCTGACTTTTGCTTTCTGCAGCTGAATGTACATTAAATGATTCCTTGTGAGCATTGCCTGTTAATAGATGGATTTTA